>VDFB02352721.1:0-41113 GCA_007258455.2 Sequoia sempervirens
AAAGAATCTGCCATTGAATCCACCAACTTCGAGCAAATACATCCTCAAAAATAGGAAACCCTAATTTTACCTTCTGACTAGCCTTCAGGTTTCCAGAAAAAGGCCAACGGTCACTAAGAAGATTAGGATTGAGAAGGGGACATACATGATTGCCTATTGCAGTTGCTCTCCTGATCTGAGAATCTCAACCATCTGTTCCAGTCTACCTTTAGTTATATATTTAACCTTCTAGAATGTGTCAGTGAGAACATTCTTAGTATGAAGAAATTTTGCATGCTCAGCCTATAAATTGCTAACCTTCTTCTTCATGTCCCCATTTGTGTCCAGGAGCATATTGTAGTCCTATCTAATTTTAACCAACTCACTCTCAATTTCCTCAAGTTTATCTTTGAACTTCATTGTCACATGGGGCCATTTCAGACAGTAGTTGAAGATGTTATTTTCATAATCAATGCACTGTCTTAATTCACTCATCCTCAATGTCCACAACCATTTGACTTATTTCTTGCTTTACAGTCTCTACAAGCTTAGGTGTTGAAGGAATCACATCATCCAAAACTATTTTCCTTTTATGCTCTTTCTTTCCCTTCCTAGAAGATGATCCAACCTCAGTTATTCTCACTAGAAGTGGAGCACCACCTTCTCCAAATCTCATTAATGCTTTTCTAAAGAAACTATCATATACTTGTTCACAATTCTCAAAGGAGTTGTAATGATTGAATATTTGTTTGCAAACAGGTATATTCCCTTTCCATACCACATTATATTTTAATGGTAGACAATTCAAAAAATACATTAAAATGCATGTTGCCAAGGTACAAAACTTGAAAGAATAGTTAATGTCCCTAGTCAACTGGATATTTTCCATCAGTTGTTCTTTCAATAGGCTACACAGGTCAAAGTTATCACCTTCAATTATCATCTTATGAGAAATATAAGTAGCGCTAGCTGAAGTTGAACCTTCACTGTTCCTTAAATAGATTTTATATGAAATCCCATAAGCCACAAACTTGGTCAAGCAATCCTTAATTGATGAAATTATTAGTGCCCTTTGATCTTCCCTGATTTGGGTTAGGGCTTCAACTTCCACATTTCTAATTGACTTCTTCTTTAGAAAGTCACCAACTTTACACAATCCAGTTAGATCCTTGATCATGTCCTTGGTGATTTGATATGGTTTGTCCAATTTAATGGTGTCACCATCCAATTTTTTCAAGAAAAGTTGAACAATATCTGTATTAACAAAATGAGGGAACTCACACCAAATATCCAATTTTTTATGTTTAGATCCTTCAAGCCTTTTGTAATCCAAGAGTGACAACAAATTTTGCTCATCCCTAATCTTCTGACTATTATACTCATCTAGGGTTACATCACCTTTGATTTGCTTCATGATTATATTATGAACAGAAAACCATAGAACCCACAAAGATAATGATTAATGGAAATACCTTAAAATTCACTACCCAAAATCCTTTCGATCCTTTGAGACAAGCAGAACAAGTGCCAACAAGCTTGTTCTTCTTCAATACAATGTGCAGAAAATGAGGTTCAAAATTCCCTTATATAACTCTGCTAACTTTCACTTTTGATGCATTAAATGTGTTGCTCTAGAAGTTTCAGTGAGACTATGGACTCAAACAGCAAGCAAAATATTTAGCTGTGGATCATTCCAATTTCTTCTAGTTCATCATATGAATTCCAATACTTCCCTTTGAGAGTGACTCAATGATTGACAACATCCACCAATCTGACACTTGCAATACACAGGGGGTATAAGATATTTTTCATGAAAAACTCCCCCTAGCCCATTGGCCTGACATTAGTTACTGGAAGATCTATCGGTGAAGGCTTCCGGTGTAGGCTTATTCCCATCATTAGATTTGGTTTTTCTCACCCATCTATTTTTCATCTAATTTTTTATCTCTTCCACATAAAATTTTGTCTTACCTTTGTTGTCTCTCTATGAAATCCTTCTCTGATAATCCAAACTCCTTTTGTTCATATTTCTATTCCAATAGAATTTTGTTGTATGGATAGGATTGTTACAATTAAACATATTGGACCTCTCTGTCTCTACTAGCCTCTCCATTGATTTCCACTTGCCCTGCACTGATTAGCAATATGTCTAAATCTTCCATAGGCATAACACCTAATGTTACTTGTATTAACAGTTATTCTTCATGCTTTATGACCAAACTTCTTGCATTGAAAACATTGACCAAGAAATGGTAAAATGCTAGGACTTATCTTTCTACACTGAGAAGCCATGTGTCCAAATTTATTACAAGTAAAGCAATATCCATTAAATCTTTGAGAATTAGGTTGCCTTACCAAATATCCTCTTCCTCTATTCTTCTTTTCAAGATTATTTTGATTAGATTCAGAACATTCTCCTTCATATCCAAGACCCCACTTATCATCTATGTCTTTCTGACTTTTAGTTATTTCTTCAAGCTTGGTGGAGCTCATCTTAAATTTTTCTTTGAATTCATTTGCAGTACCTAGCTCATTTGTGAGAATTACTGACTCTCTCTCAAGATCTTGCTCCTTGCTTCTGGATTGTTGTAGATCCATTTCCAGCTAAATGAATCCACTGTTAATTCTCATGCATTCCTCAGTTTTATCCTTCAAGGACTGGGCTAGGTTTTCCTCATTCTTCTTTCTTTCCTCAATTTATTGGGTAAACCTCATTGCCGTTGATTCCATTTCAAGTTTTAGGGCTGAATTATCCTTAGCCAGCTTCTCACATTCTCCTATTATATCTTTTAGGGTTTAATTTAAATGCACATCATATGAGCCTTTATTTTCTTTTTGCTTCATTTGATCACATATTTCCTTCCTCTTTTCTCTTGAATCACTTATCTTTCTTTTTAGTGATTGAATGAATTTTTCAGCATCAACAAGACTTTCTTTGAGTTCCATGGCTTCACCTTTGGATTGATCAAGACCATCAAGTTTCACCATCAACTATTGTTGAAGACCACTAGCATCCATTGTAATCACCAGATCCACCTCAATTTGTTAGGCTTTAGAAGAGGAACCTTGCTCTGATACCAATTGTTGGATGTAGGGAACACTAAGAGGGGGGGTGAATTAGTGTTCAACAAATTTTACTATTCATATCAAATTTAAAAACCATCTACATCAAGATATGAACTTTATGCAATATTAGTAGCATAAGACAGATAAGAACATACACACATAATAATGAACACCATAACACCAGATATTTTTACGTGGAAACCTTGTTAGGGTTAAAAGCATGGTGGAGATTAATCCACAAAGTTTTTACTCTGTTAAAAGTAAAGATAAAAGGGGAATGCACTTACATTCAGGCTCACTACCAAGAGCTCACTATGTACAATACATATGACAGAATGTTGCTACAAAATTTCAACTAATGGGACAACATCTACAAATGCCAGAGTTTAGTTCCAATGAAGCACACAATCTGTTCTCTGATCACACTCTTTTCCATGCTTTTTTCTACACTTCAACATAAACCTTCCTACAACACATACAGTAACTCGCTTGATGATTTTCTGATATAGGCTCATAGTACTATATATAATTTTTACATAGATACCACACACACACTTGCCACATATAAATTTTCACACTTACACACTAGAGATGAAGTATCAATCTTCTTTATATATCTGCTATCATCAATTTCACTATATGTCAGCTTGAAGCAAAATATAATGGCTTTCCTTGTGTCAGCCTAAAATCATAAGTCACAATTTAGTGCACACCTACATAAGTTGGCTAAACTCATAGTAGGGACCCAAAAAAAGGTTCAAACATAAGAAAATAATTAAAAATTTACTCCATATACATCCATGATCCATGATATTGAACATGTTGGCCACAAGAGAAGAATAGACAATGAATTATACCACTGAACCTCTTAATTCGAACTATGATAGTTGCAATTCCACAAAACTTCTTCAGCAGAGTAAGATACGTGCTGGGAAACCTTCCTTGCAAATCCACATAACAAAATGATGATCTAGTGAGATGAATGAATCAATAGACTAACCAGATGTCCTGTTCAGCAGGTAAACTACAGAAACATAGATCTTTTTCCAGTATGATCACAACCGATACTGTGGACCAAACTAAAGACTTTAGTTGCCATCAATGACAACAAAGGCATCCAAAAATCATGTCCACAACCATCATATGCCAATAACAATCACAATTCTAGAATCCCTCATCTAGATTACCAACCAGACATCAAAGAACAACAACATGATCATAATCATTGGGATTGCAGTGGAAGCTTGGATGATATTTCTTCCATAAATGAAAGATAAGTACAAGATAATTTTGTGACTCAAGTAGTAGTTGTACTTCTTGAAATTTTGATCAAATTTTTGAAAGGGAGAGAGAGTAATATTCTTGTCATTGATGTGAAAGGGGGATAGAGAGTAGTGAAAAATGCTTTATCATTCTAAGGGGGGGTTGTATTTTGAAAATAAATTGTGTTTTGAAATTTTGAACTTTGGTAGCATAATCATATTGATTCTGACACTTAGTCATTTTTTGCTAAGTGTTGCCATCAATGCTAAAGGGGGAGATTTTTGGAATATGGCTTCTAGTGTTGTCATTGATGGCAACCTAAGTCATTGTTCTAATCGGCAAATCAGAATATATTTCTATCGACAGGTAGAGTGAAGAACAAAGTTTTATTGGAAGAGAAAATGAAGAGCAAGGTATCTAGTTAGTATGTCGATCTGTATGCTTCACCAAATTATCATTTTAGGTTGTGGATCTTAGGGAAGGTTTTTGAGCATCTATTTTATCTTATTGTTAAGTTTTGTGTTGTCGCATTAATCATTGTATGAATTAGGAGATCTGGAAAGATGATTTTTTTTGTTTATTTGCTCATGGTGGCCAACTTGGTGAATGTGGCATATTGCAGATGTATAAGGAGTAATTTTTTAATTGTTTCTTGTATTGCACTTTTTGTTTTCGGTCCCAACATAAAATTATCCAACTTTGATGGGTGTGCATTAAATATAATTTGTGATTTGAGCTGACCATTGGAGAATATTTCATGTTTTGCTGAAGCCAACTTGAAGCGATTGAAATCCTTGATAGCAGATATATATGTGAGTTTAGTAAATTAATTTTGATGTGTGAATAAGTGTGAAGAGTAGAGCAGATGTGTGTGTGAATAAAAAAAAATTAGTTGAACGAATTTTACTTGTGCAAAAGAGGATTTTTGTGAGGTGAATTAAGCCAGAGTAGAGAAAAGTGTAAAATTAGATAGAAGGTCTAGAATCTTATCTATGAGCTTCACCAAAATTGATACCAGGAATTTGCAGATGCTACTTTCTCAATTCAACCTTTTTTCATAATCCAAACATTTTGTAAGTTAGTGAGCCTTCCTTATTTTGAGCAATGAGCTCTAGGCAGTGTGCCTAAATGCATGTGCATTCTCTTTTTCTTCATAATTTTAATAGAGTATAAATTTTTGATTAATCTCCATCATGGTTTTTCCCCTAACAGGGTTTCCACATAAAAATTCTTGGTGTTATGGTGTTTTGATTATTTCCTTCATGTGCTTGTATCTTTACTTCTATTGAAATGTTGTAAGTGGGTTAATATTTGAATTGAAATTTAAATATTATTGAACACTGGTTCACCCCCCTCTTAGTGTTCCTTGAGTCCAACAAGATGATGAAAAGCCTTCTTGGGAAGGTATTCTCAAAGAATTACAAGGATCCCTTAGTTCCAATTAAATATTTATGTTTACTGTTTGTCCTTGATGTCAAAGGGGGAGAAGGTTTTGTGTGAAGAAAATAATGTTGGTCTATGTAGGAAGAAAATAACGTTGTTAAGTAATTTGTTTTGGCATTGAATTATTTGTTTGTGTATGCCTAAAAGGGGGAGTTTGCATTGTACAATTTTGGTTTTGGAGAGTGAAGACATATTTTTTTATAGTTTCATCTTTGGCACATGTTTCCATAAATGAAAAGATGGAGATTGTTGAAATAATGAAGAAGAATTTCTCTAGTGTGTTGTCATTGATGCCAACACTAGTTGTGACATTTTTTGTCCATCTGGTAATCTAGTTTGAAATTTTTCATATAACAAGATTGAATAATGTGTATATTGTTGAACATACAAATGATATAGAGAATGGGTTTATAATGTTCCAACACACTCAAACAGCCACTCTTGAGAACCCTCAATCATCAATCAATGTGTTTTCCTTCACAAACCACATTGTTCCTAGTTGCCTTTCAAAAGGGCCTTTTTAAACACAAATTTTAGAGAAGACCCGATCTTTAGAAAGTAAATCCCACTCGAGATAACCTTTTGGCCATTCCTACACATATCCAAAGATGAGATAGGGTTTCTTTGTATGGAAGGGTTCAAAAACTGACTATCCTCCTTTTATACAAGGCCTAATTAGGCAATTAGGCATGACACAACTTAGTTCTTGGATCCAATAGGTCTCTACTCCTATTCCAATACTTCAAACACATCTCATATGAACTCAAAAAACTTTTTCTCATCACATCTCACAACCTAGGCCCACATTTCAATGAATGAATGCAACCATGGTTGAACCCTTACTCAAACAAGCATAGCAATACGAAATGCCCCTACAATGAAAGTAACAAAACATGAATGAAATTATCCCCCCAATATAAACCTACATTAAAAAAACCATGGATACATGTAAAAATGAAAATCCAAATCATTTTCCATGTGTTGCAATGAAAACATTTTCAAATAGTCACTTCTAAGAGGGTATTTTTTTGCTGTCACAAGGATTGTGAAAGTGGACTGGTAAAGAGATCCTTTTCCCATGTGAAAATAACCCAAATCTTGTATGGTGGTATAAGGAACCAATATAGAATTTCCTATCAATTTTCATCCTTTTCCAATGGATACACCAAATGTTAAGATGTTTTCTATGTGACTACAAACCCTAGGACAACTTTCAAGCAGTTTTGACACAAATGCATGTAACTTATTTAAATGTGGATGAAAATATACCAAACCAATTGCATTTGGAAGGTGATTCAATCATCTATTACCTCCAATCAATTTTAGGTCATTAAATTCAAATTACATGCCAAACAAATGAAAAGAATAATCATTCTTGTAAGAAAAATACAATATTTTAGAGTGCAAAATTCGAATTTCTCCATTCCAATCTCCTTCCAACCTTGCTAACCTTGGTATTCATGTTTACAAGATGTATTTATGCTTTCAAATAGTTTTCCAACTACAAACCTATTGAAATGCACAAGACAACTGAGAGGATGGTGAATCAATTATCACCAATCCAATCCATAAAGCTCAAACAATTATTAACTCCACATCCACTTTAATCTGTTATTAAGTATGAGCATGAAATTCAAATAATAGAAAGAAATATCAACACATGAAACACTATATTTACTTGGAAAACACAATAAAGGAAAAACCATGATGAGGATTAACTCACAATATAAAGTAATTGTAAAATCGATTACAAAGAGGCTCACTGCCCAAGAAGAACTCATTGTCTAGATACAAGGTTCACTGCCTTCATATAGGACTCACTATCTAGAAGGGAGGATCACTGCTTATAGATACAAAAGGATAATAGAAAATCTACCACAAAAAATTACACACATCTACAACCTTGATCAGAAGATTGCATACACCATCAACTCATTGTGTTAGGAGTCTAACACATTAAAGTATTATTGCCTCAATTCATTTTCACACACTCTTGTTTCTCACACTTGTGGCATGTTAGTTACTTGCCAATATTTTACATATTGACTTGCATTAATACCATCTTCAACCTTAGAAACTTTCTCTATGGTTGGCTACAGACACTTCATATTACAAATTCAAATTAGGCCAACATCTCAACATTCTTGTAGTGGAAGAGAATGAGACCAGACCAAACCAACACTTAACCAAGACCCAAAAAAATGTCATGAATGAATCACACGCTTCCTCAATTGATACTTATCCTTCACATGAGGTGTACACACTGGGTCGGTCAAACCTAATGAAAAAAAAATGAACCTTGAAGTACATGCTTCCATAATGAGAAGATAACATGTAGACCACATAATATGCTACACCATACACTAGAATACATCTCAAACACCTTCAGATTCATCCACAAAAAATGCAACAACCTTCATACAAAAAATACTTTCCATCAATCCATCTGAACTATACAGACACAAACAACAACTGTGAAACTCATCTTCCAGAGTACCAAACCATGAACACCTTCGACAAAACACAAATAACATCATTACAAGATATCTTCCAGATCCATAAGACCTTAAACAAACTAGTGGAGGACTATGGAGTAGATACTTTTCTCCCAGTCCATAGACAACAACTCTGCTAGACTAGTTCACACATCGATGAACACAAATTCTCACTCTTCTTCAAACTAGAATCTATAATCTAAGATATATCACCTAAAGATGCCCATAAATAGTACATTGGATCCACACAAGCATAGGATTAACACAGAAGAAATGTGGAGCACATTCCAGAGATCATTCTGAACACACACTCAACTTTTTCTTCACTATTTCTCAAAAGCACTTGGTGACTCATCATATCAACACACCTACAAAACCATAAAGATAGCTCATGTACTCACAACATCTCTATAGTATCCTAACTATACATGCACAATCTATAATCAATTGTTTCCTTTCTCTACAACAACCTATACTATATTGACATCAATGACAAGATTAATGACAACACCACCATACTCATTCATACTTGCAACAATCTCCCCCTTTCTCATTAATGGCAATGCATGATGTGAAAAACCACAAAATACATATTACACACTCCTTTATTTTTTAGATTAAACAACCTACACAACATTCTTGCATTTCTCTTTTTCTTACAATATTTTCTCTCTTTTTCACATGACTCTCTCTCGCCCTTTAACATCAATGGAAAATAATGAAATTCTGATCACTCCCCCGTACGAGTGCACCCTTATCTCATACTACAACAATGATACTTCCTACTCCCCCTGAGGAGTAGACCCATTCATCAATGTAGAAAAATGAAGAATCTATAGATCCACTAGACTAATGTACCTCCATGTGCACCTAGTTCAAAGAAGGAGGGCCAATAACCCCCTACTTCTCTTGAAGATACTTAAAAGTATCCTTCAGAAGAGCCTTAGTAAATATAACAAAAAATTAATCCTTTGTAGGAACATATTCCAACCTGACTTCATTCTCTAATACTTTTTCTCTCAAGAAATGATATCTGATAGATATATGATTTGTCCTTGATTGAATTACTAGATTATTTAAAATTTTATTGGACTTCTATTATCGTAGAAGATAGGGATAGGCTCATCACATATCACTCCTATATCCTTCAATGTTTGCTTCATCCATAATACCTGTGTGTAACAAGATGCTACTACAATGTACTCAGCCTCTACAATGGATAAAAAAACTAAATCCTATTTTTTGCTTAGCAATGAAACCAATCTTCCCCCAGGAAAGAATGCACCATCACTTGTACTCTTTCAATCATCCACACAACCAACCCAATCTACATAAGTGTAAGAACTCAAAGTGAAATTAGTATCCTTAGGATACCACAAGCCATAATCTAAAGTTCCTTTTAGATATCTTAATATTCTCTTCACAATTGTAACATGTGTTTCTTTAGGTTCTACTTGAAATATGGAAACCAAACACACTACATGCATGCTATCTAGTCTAGTAACAATAACATATAATAGTCCACCAATCATAGATCTATACATGCTCTGATCAACTTTAGGAGATTCATCATCTTTACTCAGTTTGCATCCAGTCACCATAGGGGTATAGATTAGTTTGGAGTAATTTATTCCAAACTTCTTCAACAAATTTTTGACATACTTTGATTGTGAAATGAATATGTCTTTATCATTTTGATTCACTTGAAGTCATAGAAAGAAATTCAACTCACCAATCATAGACATTTCAAAATATTTTTGCATCTCCTCTACAAATCTCTTGCACATAACCTCATTTACTCTAAAGATAATATCATCAATATACACAACTGCTATCAACATTTTTTTCCTTCAACCTTGAAATACCTGCCTAATCTTTCATACCATGCTCTAGGAGCCTATTTAAGTCTATACAATTCCTTTTTCAACTTACAGACCATGTCTAGTTTATCTGATAACTGAAATACCTCTAGTTGTTCCATGTAAACCTCTTCTTCCAATTCTCCATTCAAGAATGCAGACTTATCATCCATTTGTTATACTTTGAAATCTTTGTGAGCAGAAAATTCCAAGAACATCCAAATAGCCTCCATTCTTGCAACCGGGGAAAGTGTCTCCTCAAATTCTATTCCTTCAACCTATGAATATCCTTTTCATAAAATTCTTGCTTTGTTTCTTACTACTTCACCATTCTCATTCAACTTATTCCTAAACACCCACTTTGTACTTATTATGTTCTTGTTTACAAGTCTAGGAACCAATTCCCATGTTTGATTCTTCTCTATTTGCTACAACTCCTATTTCATTGATTTAACCCAATTCTCATATTTGCATGATTCAGACAATGATTTAGGTTCTATCTTAGAAATTAAACATAGATTTACCTTAGTTGCTACTACGTTTCCTATTGTCTTTACTCCTTCACTTTTATCTCTAATTATATGTTCTTTAGGATGGTTTTTCTATACATATTTTGGGGTCTTAGGAGCAGGTTCTGGAGCATCTTCTTCTTCAATATGTTCTTCTTCTTCCTTATTCTCTTCTTGTACTTGTCCATAGATAGGTACATCTAGTTCAACTTCACTTATTTCAACTTGTCTGTGCATATCTTCATCAACTTTTACATTTGCACTCTCAACAATCTTCCTCAATATTTTATTGAAGCATCTATAAGCTTTACTACTAGTTGAATATCCAAAGAAAATACCTTCATCACATCTAACATCAAACTTTCCAAGGTTCTAATCATCTCTTTTAATATAACATCTGCTTCCAAAAACCTTAAAGTACTTAATAGTAGGAATCTTGCCAGTCCATAGCTCATAAGGATTCTTTGTGTTGGTACCTCTTATTTGAACTATGTTAAGAATATAAATAGTAGTGTGTATTACTTCTCTCCAGTATAAATTAGGTATATTTTCTTCTTTGATCATAGTCCTTGCAGCCTCTTGAACACTCTGGTTCTTCCTCTCAACAACTCCATTCTGTTGAGGAGTTCTAGGAGTAGAAAAATGTATCTTTATGCCATACACTTCACAAAATGTACTAAACTCACTAGAAGTGAATTTTTGACCTCTATCAGAACTTAAACATTTGATTCTTAGGTTCACTTCATTCTCTACCCTATCCTTAAACATTGTGAATCTATCCAGAGTTTGAACTTTCTCCCTAAGAAAAGTAACCCATGTCATTCTAGAATAATCATCAATAAGGAGCATAAAGTATCTATCACCATTACGACTTCCTATTCTTGTAGACCAAAGAGGTCTATATGAATCAATTCCAACATTCTTGTAGTTAATTTCTCTTTTCCTTTAAAACTACATCTTCTTTGTTTTCCAAACTAACAACTTCTACAAATAGTATTGGTATGCTTTGTGATTTTAAGGAGATCCTAGACAACTTCTCTTGAACTAATCCTGATCATATTGTCAAATTTTACATGTCCCATCCTTCGATGCCATAGCCAACTTTCATTAGCCTAAGATACAAGACGTTGACCATCAACACCCTTAAGCTGATAAATGTTTCCATATGTTCTTCTTCCTACAACAACCACAGTTCCACACCCTTCTCTGATCTCATAAGTATTATCCTGAAATACAAGCTTAAATCCTTTGCTACAAATTTTTCCAACACTCAAAATATTATGCCTTAAGCCCTTAACATAATAGACATCATCAATACTGTGTTTTCCATCAAAACTAATTGTTCCTTTTCTAACAATCTCTGCACCTGATCATCTCCAAACATGACTAATCCACCATCATACTTTTCAAGTTTCATAAACTTACTTTTGTCTCCAATAATGTGATTTGAGTAGCCACTATCAATCACCCAATAGTCTTCATCTTGTCTAGCATGAAAGGAAATATCTAGATTACCTTCCATCTCATTCTTCTTGTTCTCCGAACCGCTTTCCCTTGCACATATTCCATGGTTAGTAGATACTAATTTATTCTCTAAGTATAGAAACAAGCATTCATCATTATCATCCTCAAAATCAGATTCATCATCAGAAATTCTAGCATGTTCTCTTACATAGTACAATTTCTTGAACTTATTATCCTTTTTTTCTTTATTGTCTCTACTCTTCTTTTGTACAACTCTATTTGTACATCTTGAACCATAGTGACCAATATTTCCACAACTGAAAAATTTAAAACGTAACATACATTTATAATTACTAGTACCTTTCTTCAACTTCCTTATTAAATTTGCTTCCAACTCTTCTTAACTATCACCATTTGGATCATCTTCTATCTTAGTGGCTTTGAAGGCTGTTTTTGTTTTACCCTTTTCTTTTCAAAATTTCCTCATTTCAAATGTTTTCAAGGTGCCAAATAGATGTTCTTTAGTAAATTTCTTAGGATCATACACTTCCTCAATAGCTGATACTTTATCATTGTAACTCTCCACTAGAGTCATCAAAATATTCTCCATTACATCTTCATTTTTCTAAGTACCACCTTGATTTTTTACTTCATATATTACAATATCAACCCTTTGAAAATAGCTTGCAATATCTTCACCTTCTTCCATTTTTAAGTTCTCATATATGCACTTAGATGTTAGCTTCTTTGACAATTTCACTCTATCATTTCCTTCATAGATATCTTCCAAATTTTTTCAAAACTTCATTAGAAGTGCCCAAAGAAATAAATTTTGTCCACTCATTCATAGATAAAGCACTATAGATTGCATACCTTGCTTTTTCATTTTCCTTGTAGGCAGAAATCTCATCTTCAAAAGGAGCACTTGTCGATGCAATGTATTTTGTTTCAACAACTTTCCAAGTCTTGTAACCAAGAGAGATGAAGTAACCTCTCATTTTCACTTCCTAGTCACTATAGTCATATCCATAAATAAAGAGATCAACAATTTTTGTGCCATTAGATCTACCTCAAGTAGTTAATCTCTTCTTCGAGGAACCAAAGCTTTGATACCAATTGTTGAAAGGTGTAAGAAAACTAAGAGGGGGGTTGAATCAGTTTTCACCAATCTAATCCACAAAACTCAAACAATTATTAACTCCACATCCACTTTAATCTATTATTAATTATGAGCATGAAATGAAAATAACATAAAGCAATACCAACATAAGAAACACCAGATTTACATGGAAAACCCAATAAGGGAAAAACCATGGTGAGGATTAACTCACAATATAAAGTAATTTCCAAATCGAATACAAAGAGGCTCACTATCCATATACAAGGCTCATTTCCTACAGATAGGACTCACTATCGAGAAGGGAGGCTCACTACCTATAGATACAAAATGCTAACAGAAATCCACCACAAAAAAATACACACATCCACAGCCTTGATTAAAAGATTGCATACACCATCAGCTCACTGCTTTCAGGAGTCTAACACAGTAAATTACTATTGCCTCAATTCACTTTCACACCTCTTTCTTCTCACATTTGTTGCATGTTTGTTACTTGTAATATTTAACAACTTGACTTGTATTTATACCATCTTCAACCTTGGAAACTTTCTCCAAGGTTGGATACACACACTCCATAATACAAATTCAAATTAGGTCAAAAACTCAACATTCTTGCAGTGGAAGAAAATGAGAGCAGACCAAGCCAACACTTAATGAAGATCCAAAAAAACATCTCAGATCAATCACATGCTTCCTCAATTGATACTTATCTTTGCATGATGTGTAGACACTAGGTTAGCCAAACCTAATGAAAACATAAATTAACTTTGAAGAACATGCTTTTTCAATGAGAAGATAACATGTGAACCACACAACATGCTTCACCATAAACTGGAACACATCTCAAATTCCTTTAGATTCATCCGTAGAAAATGCAACAACCTTCATATACAAAATACTTTCCATCAGTCTATCAGGACTATATAGACACACACAACATCTATAAAACTCATCTTCTAGAGCACCAAACCATGAACACCTTTGACAAAACACAAATAACATCATTATAAGACATCTTCTAGATCTGAAAGACCTAAAAAAAACTAGCAGAGGAATGCAGAGTAGATAATTTTCTCCCAATCCATAAACAAACAACTTTTCTAGACCAATTCACACACTGGTGAACACAACTTTCACTCTTCATCAAACCAGAAGCTATAATCTAGGATATATCACCCAAGGATTCCCATAAATATAACTTTAAATCCGTACAAGCATAGGATCAACATAGAAGAAATGCAAAACACACACCAGAGCAAATTCTTAAAACACACTCAACTCTGTCTTCACTATTTCTCAAAAGTAGTTGGTGACTTGTCATATTAGCATACCTACAACACCATAAAGATAACTCTGTGTATTCACAACATCTCTATAGTATCTCTACTATAAATACACAACCTGCAATCACTTGTTTCCTTTCTCTGCAACAACCTATACCGTGTTGACATCAATGACAACATTAATGATAACACCACCATATTCATTCATACTTGCAACACAACCACCTACAACTAACTTCCTAATGAAAGTTGTAACCTTAATGCACTTTTGACAACTTTCACAATGACAAATTTTACATATTTTTTTGTAAATGTTTACAAATTTTCACCAATAGACCTATAACATTCCAAAATGGATCAAAATGATCCTAGATGGGTCATAAATGACCTTATTAGACCAAAAAACATAAAAAATAAATATAAAATGAAAATTTGACCAAATTTGACCATATGGCCTAAAGGTGCCCCTACACCATACTCACAAGGAAAATAAAAAATCTCAATACCATCTAAGATGTGATCTACAAATTTTCCAATATCTACCATCTTGGACTCCTGCAACCAGAAAACCTGCTATATAGAATCGTGCTCTACTTGCAAACATTCAAATGCATTTTTCAAATTTTCCTTAGGTCTTCCACTTCTCTACAACTTGTCTTTCAATTGATGTTTGACATTCATGACTTTCCCTGAATCTTTTTACTTCTTCTTGATCATCTCTTACTTATCATCTTCTCAACTTCAAGGTTCAAAAACTCTAGTGATCATTCATATGCCTTATTACCATTGTCCATGTCTTCATCTTCATCATCCAAAAAATTAGAAAATGCAACCATTACCTCTATTGTTTTTGTAACATCTTCACCATAGTGTGCATAACAATCTGCATACACTGCATTCACTTCTCCTTTTTCTTTATACCCTTTTCCATCTTCATTTCCATCTGCTACACCTGTAAACACATACTCACAAATATTGTTAGAAATAACATTTTGAGTCTCAATGGACTCATTTTCTTCATATTTTCTCTCTTCCTTAGATGGCTTAGTCTCTTCCATCTTCAACAAAGACTCCAAATTTTGGTTCTTCTATCCTCTCTTTCCTTCTCTTCTGCTTCTTGATGGGCCACTTTAGCTTCTTTCTTATTGGTCAATGCCAACCATTTTCCTGGTTTGTTTCCTCAAGAAACTATTGCATCTAAAGATCTATTGTTTCTTGAATTTATTTTAGTTGTTCCAAGGTGTGCCTTAACTCTATTATCTCTTGTTGAACATTTATTTGGTCTTCCTTCTCATTTTTCTTCATCTCACTTCTCTCTCTTCTCATCGCTTTTTCTTACTTGGTAACTCCTTACTATGCAAGTCTCCATGGACTATTCTCCTCAACACTTCCATTCTCCCTTTGCAAGCAAGTCTCTTTCACCTTGCTTGTTCTCAATTCTTCTACTTATCTTCATGATACATCACCTTAAGCTTCTTTCTTTTCCCTTGGCCTAGTCTTTTGGTATCCAGGCTCTTCTCTTCAACCTATTAAAGATAATACACAAACTCCCAAAAAATTCTTGTCCATATCTTTAGGCTTTGATACTAATTTGATCTAGAGCATGGGTGTACCATATTACAACACAGTCAAACAACCACTCTTGAGAACCCTTGATCATCAATCAATGTGCTTTCCTTTACAAACCACCATTGTTCCTAGTGGCCTTTCAAAAGGCCTTTTGAACACAACTTTTGGAGTAGACCTGATATTTACAAAGTAAATCCCATTTGGGATACCCTTTTTTTCATTCCTATACATATCCAAAAAATGAGATTGGATTTCTTTGTACAGAAGGGTTAAAAAATTGATTGTCCTCCTTTTTTACTAGGTCTAATTAGGCAATTAGGCATGACACAACTGATTTCATCACTTAAAGGGGTCTCTATTCCTATTCCAATACTTCAAATACATCTTATATGGCCTCAAACAATTTTTTCTCAACACATCTCACAACCTACGCCCACTTTTCCATGAATGAATGCAACCATGGTTGAACCCTTACTCAAATAAGCATAGCAATATGACATACCCCTACAATGCAAGTAACAAACCATAAATAAAATTGGCCCCCCAATATGAAACTACATTAAGAGAACCATAGAGACATGCAAAAATACAAATCCAAATCATTTTCCGTGAGTTTCAATGAAAACTTTGTCAAATAGTCACTTCTAAGAGGGTTTTTTTTGGGACGTCACAAGGATTGTGAAAGAGAATTGGTGAAGAGATTTTTTCCCCACATAAAAAAAATGAGCCCAAATCTTGTAGGGTGGCAGAAGGCACATAGATATAATTTTCTTCCAATTTTTAGTCTTTTACAATGGATAAAACAAAAGTTATGATGTTTTCTATGTGACTGCAAACCCTAGGACAACTTTTAAGCTATTTTTACAAAAATGCTTGTAACTTATTCAAATGTGGATGAAAATAAACCAAAATTTTTTTATTTGGAAGGTGATTCAATTATCTATCATCTCCAATCAATTTTAGGTCGTTAAATGAAAATTACAGTTCATACTAATGAAAAGAATATTCAGATTTGTAAGAAAAATATAATATTTTAGAGTGCAAAATTGAAATTTCTCCATTCCAATCTCCTTCCAACATTCCCAAGCTTGGAATTCATGTTTATAGCATGTATTTATTCTCTCCCAAGCATTTTACAACTACCAACTACCCACAACTAACTTCCTAATCAAAATTGTAACCTTAATGCACTTTTGACAACTTTCACAATAACAACTTTTATATCCTTTTTTGCAAATGTTTACAACTTTTGACCAACGGACCTATAACATTTCAAAATTGATAAAAATTCTCCCAAATGGTCATAAATTACCTCATTAGACCAAACACATAAAAAAAACATAAAACCAAAATTTAACCAAATTTGACCATATGGCCTAAAGGTGCTCCTACACCACTGAAATACTAAGGGGGGAGGTGAATCAATATTCCATAAAACCATTCACATAATAAATATATTACCATTATCAAAATTATGACTAAATTAGAAAGATAGAACATAGAAACAAATCAAATAAACCATACATATGAACACCAAGATATTTATGTGTAAAATCCAAATAGGGAAAAACCACAGTGAGGGTTAACTCACAATATATTATATCTGGATACCAAATATTATAGGGCCCATTGCCAAGACTTGTTGTCCATAAAAGGGATCATTGCCTAAATACAAAATATGGTTGAACACCAAGATACAAAGATAGTGGCTCACTACTAAGAGATTGAACTGGTAGGATACACCTTTAATGTCCAACGCTCAGTTCCAAAAGAAGCTTAGAATATGAAGTACTGCCTCACACACCAGTCTCTCAACAAACTTGTACTAATCCACAAATGATAAAGCATTTAGGTTTAGACCTTCCTTCCACACACTTTTATTTTCCACGCTTTCTTCTCCTTCTTTTCTCTCTCATCTCATTCCTTGAAACATCTTATATATACAAGTATATTTTACTCATCAATTAGGTAAGCCTAATTAGATGAAAAATAAATAATCAAAACTCTCTTTTTCGGCACCATAAAATATTTTATCCATTTAATGCATTATAACAAGTTGGCTGACATCCATAAAACACAACTAGTCTCCATAATGTATCGCATACGTTGAGTCAGCCAAAACTAGAACACAATTCTCCAAACCAACATATAATCCTCAAAGAAAACACCTTCCAGATCTGAGAACGCATTAATATTTCATCATACCACCAACATAGAGACCATAAAAAAAACCACAACATAAGAATATTCACCTTAATATAATGAAGAGTCTCCCACATAGTATTGCAAGCAAGGAACACCCGTAGAATATAGAGTTGAACTCTATTAGAGATAAATTTCTTCTCACAACCAAAAATGTCTAAAGATATAGGATATAGTTTTTTGAATGAGTCATGATAACATGGTTAAGAGATTAGAGTCATATCAGATCTTGCAATGATCCATCACATAGAGTTATAATCAAGTAGATATCATCATGTTGATATCAATGAAAACATAGAAAAAACCAACACAAACCATCCATCCTTCATGCTCGTTTTGCAAGGCCCAACAATCTCCCCCTTTGGAATTAATCGCAACATGCATGACAAAAACATTTTCCAGTTGCAACTGAATACTTTGAATACTTTGAATACTCCCCCTATGAAAAATGCTCTTAAAAAAAAAGATTATTTTTCTCTCTATCACTACATATCTCTATCTCTCTCCCTTCGACATCAATGACAAAGAACTAGAGGGGGCAAGGTCTGAAAAATCTGTATATATCAAAATATAGCCAAATGATATGAACAAAAAAATTGAAATAACCTAAACAAGAACCTCTGAGACTCTCCAGGATGACCTTCCATGATGATTTTCCTTCTTCCCATGAATATTTTGTGCTTATAAGAGTCTTGTGAAATAGCTCAATTTTAGTTAAGGACTCTATACCATCTGCTAGAGTATTGGGATAAAGATTAATCTCTGATAATTTACCAATATAGCTAAGAGCATAAGAAACAAAAGTTTTTTTGAGTTTAATCATGTCTCTAAGTGCCACAAACTTCTTAATAAATTTTTTCCTTTGATCCTATAGACAAAATAATTTTTATTGAAGTTTCACAATGTAGGACCACTTCTGATTATCTCTTTCTTCTAGTAACATGTATGTATCTGCTTGAATGCTCATTCAGGATTCACTCATCCTTATCTCATTTCTTATGTTCAGTGTACTGCTAGACCAATGTAGGCAAAAATAAAATAGTTCCTATGCCTCTTCTTCACAACCTTGTACACTCTTCGATTCCTTCATCACTTGACTGTGTACATTTGCACATGTTTCCTTGATATCTTCCAAATTTCCTTCATCATATATAATTTCAGTTGGTACTTCAAGTCTGGAGATGTATACCTTCAAAGAATCAATCATACCTTTCAGATTATCCACCATAGAAATAGATGAATCAAAATTAACATCAAGAATAACCTTCTGCCATTCTTCCAGAGCTTTCTGAATATTTATTTTTTCATGCTCATGTTCAAGCTCACTTCCTTCTACAACTTCTTTCTTAACAACTCTCTTCCTTTTCTTCCCTTTTTGGTTGTGCTACTGGAGGTACCTTATACATTGAGATTCTTAGGGATTTCCAAAATAATTTTAGCATAATTATCAACTTTAGCCTCTGACACTTCATAATCTAATTCATATATTTGTACCAAGCTTGATTCAACTACTTACATGTGATAGAAATTTGCAGAAACAAGAAAATTGATGCTTTCAGAGTACCTTTCAACAATATTTACTAGAATCCTAAATCTTTTGTTCATCATCATCTTAAATGTTCCAAATAATGTAGCAAGGGAGCCTCCTGTGCATCCGAGCTACCAAGATTTATCATGAATTTTTTGATTTGATGGGTAATAGGCACTATATTTGACCATTATATCCTTTCTATTATTGGCAACTCTCTCAAAAAGTAAAAGATCAGATAGACAAGAAGATTTCCATACCAGAATATATTCTTCTTACTCTTCTTTATTTCCTTTAAATTCTTCAAAAGATGTATATGAAGTAATTCACTTAAGTCATAATACATACCTATTTTAACCATATTAACAACAATATATATAACAGTAGTTGAGGTCATTGTTAGGGATACATAATTTGTGACTGATGACCATAGCTAGCATACTTATTACCAGATCAACAATTGAAATCAATCTCTTTCCCTTCAGTATCCACACCTGTAGCCTCAAATATCTCTTGCTCATCCATAGCCTTACATTTGCAAACATAAGTCATAATACATACCTATTTTAACCATATTAACAACAATATATATAACAATAGTAGAAACTATGAGGTCATTGTTAGGGATATATAATTTGTGACTGATGACCATAGCTAGCATACTTATTACCGGATCAACAATTGAAATCAATCTCTTTCCCTTCAGTATCCACACCTGTAGCCTCAAATATCTCTTGCTCATCCATAGCCTTACATTTGCGAATTGGTCTGGAGGAACACAAACCAGTTACATCTCTGATAGCTTTTTAGGTAATCAAATGCATCTCATCAATCCACAAAGATTCATTGTGAATTCTACTTAAAACTATTCAAATATTTTTTTTTTCAAATTCAAACAAAGGGACTTTCCTCCAAACATATATTTTTTATCAACTAACACTCTGTATGCATCATGGCTCTCTTCCAATTCACTTTCCCATAGCATTTTCAACTGAACTGGTGAAATTTATTCTATCTAACTATAAACAAATGCATAGATATCCTCTATGGAAAACACTCTTGAAGGGATGCAAGAGAATGCACCAAAAAACTCTTTTAATAGATCCTTCTAATATCTTCTCAAGTTGACTTACACTTTATTTGCACTATTCACAACCTTTGAATTATCCATAGCAATAAAAGTGAAATATTGTGCAAACAAAAATACCTCTATAAATGCCAACAAGAAATGTATAGATATCTTGCTTCTAGAGCTCACTTTGAATCCACTTGTTCTTTTCTTCAAACCTTCAAACTCTAGATTGATCTCTAAGCTTCTTTTACTTGCTTCTTTGAATTTACATAAGCCTCTTGAATTATCTAAATTTATTCCTTCCATTTCGAATGATTTTGTAATAAATGATCCAACTTGTAGGTATATTACCTCAAAAATCATGTATACGTCCATTTTCAAAGTTGGTAGACTTTATCCTTCACACCTACGACTGAGAAAAATTCCTTCATTTCCTTACCACATTAAATATACTTCTCATGATGTGACACAAGTATCAATGAGGGGGTTCATTATATTTTCTAATAATTGTTCCCCAAATAAGAATGGTGATTCAACTTGCTTTCCTTCCTTTCTCTAAATCCTTTTAATTTCCTTTCTTTCTTATTCTAGATCAATTATTTTATCATGATTCTTCACTGGATAATTATTTTTCTTCTTCTATAGTTATTACCAGGGTGTTTTGGATCACTGCACTTACATCAAATAGCATTCTTCTTCTTTTTCTCTCTTTTATTCAACTTATCTTCACATAGACTAGCTTTATATTTAATATTTTTACACTTAAGACATTTGTCAGAGAATGATAAAGAATCATTCATTTTTCTTTTCCAATCCTTTTCCTTATGACAAAATTCCTTGCAAGAATAATAGACACCATTGAAACATAAATACCTTTTAGCATCATGTCATTTTATAGATGTTCTTCTAGTTTCTTAGATCCTTGATTTATCCATTGTTGCACCGAGTCTTCTTATCAGTAGATTGATTTTCTTTAGAACTTTTACCTTCATCAAACCCTAAACCACTATTATCCATTGTCGATCTTTGAAAAGTAACCAATTCATCAAGAATTTTTGAGCTTATCTTAAATTTTTCTTCAAAACTTCTTGCCTTTTCCAGGCCATATTTCAAGATTTATGCTTCTTCCTCAAGCTTTATGCATTCATCTGTCTTCCTTTGAATTTCAATTTTCTAATATTGTTTAGTTCTTTTCTTTTCATTCAATTGTTGCAATAGGATGGAGACAATTTCATTTACTTTAGCCAATATATCACATGCTTCAAGTCTTTTAATTTGTAGCTTTTCTATATACTCATTTGATTTCATCAACTTTTCCTTTAGAGGAAAATATTTCTTATATTCAAATTTTGGGATATTCCTCAAGCTGTTAAGCTCTTTCCAAGGAACCAAGCCCTAATACCAATTGTTGAACATATGGAATACTAAGAGGGAGGTGAATCATTATTCCATAAAACTATTCACATAAAACACATATTACCATTATCACAATTCTAAATGAATGCGCAAGATAGAACATAGAAACAAATCAACGCAACCATACACATGAACACCAAGATTTTTACGTGGAAAACCCAAAGAGGGAGAAACCATGGTGAGGGTTAACTCATAATATATTATATCTAGATACAAAATATTACGGGGCTCACTGCTAGGACTCAATGTCCCTAAAAAGGCTCACTGCCTTAATACAAAAGATGTTTGACCACCAAAATACAAAGATAGTGGCTCACTTCCAAGAGAATGAACTGATAGGATACACCTTCAATGTGTAGGTATCAGTTCTAATGAATCTCAGAATATGAAGGATTTCCTCACTCAGTAGTCACTCAACAAACCTATATTAATTGAAAATTGATAAAGCATTTAGGCTCTGACCTTTCTTCCACACACTTTTCATTTCTAAACTTTCTTCTCCTTCTTTGCTTTATCTTCTCATTACTCAAAACATATTATATATATATATACAAGTATATCTTAATCATCAATTAGGTCATCCTAATTAGATGAAAATAAAATAATCAAAGCTCTCTTTTTTGGTACCATAAAATATTTTATCCATGTAATGCATTGTACCAAGTCAGCTGACATCCATAAAAAAAACTAGTCTCCATAATCTATTTCATATGCTAAGTCGACCAAGACTAGAACACGATTCTCAAAACCAAAAATAATCCTCAAAGTAAACACCTTCTGAATCTAAGAACACATTAATTTTCCATCATACCACTAGCATAGAGACCATCAACTAAACCACAACATTAGAATGTTCACCTTAATAGAATGCAAAGTCTCCCACACAGTATGCCAAACAAGGAACAACAACAAAATATAGAGTTGAACTTTGTGATAGATATCTTTCTACTCACAACAAAAAACATCTCAAATTCTAGGATATAGTTTTCTAAATGAGTCATGATAACATGGTTAAGAGATTAGAGTCATATCAGATCTTGTAGTGAATTCCAGACCTAAACACCAACACACTCATTCATCACAAAAGGGAATTTTCAGTAGAGAGCAGCTTCTGGTAAACCAAGTAGACTTCTCATAGAGTTATCATCAAGTAGATATCATGTTTATATCAATGAAAATATAGAAACAACCAACACAAACCATCCATACTTCATGCTCATGTTGCAAGGCCCAACATATTTAATATATTAGTTAGGACTATTAATTGCAACTAGACAAATTTTCAGCAATTTTTTTTAATAGGATGATATATATAAATGACAAAAGATCGACATATATGCATTGTACACTATTTTTTCCAAATTAGTTAAGTAGTTTTAACTTTGTGGATGATTAAAGAGTTCTTTCTTAGGTCTGGGCCATCCTAACTTATGTCTTGCATGTTTTGTTTTGAGTGACAAAGATGTTTTAGTTTGAATTGGCAAGTTATTTTGAGATGAGTATGTTTACAACTAATTAGGTTAACCTAATTGATGTATGAAGATGCAATAGCACATATATATGAAACCTTTTTTGGATATAGTTGTAAGGACATAAATATGAAAAGTGGAATAATCAGTAATGTGTGATTGTGTGATATTGTGTGAAATTGTATGTATCTACTATGAACTTGCAAACTAGTGTAGGATTTTGTTTCCTAGAGCTTAATCAGAACTGAACATAGCATAGAGAAGGTGTATTTCATCAGTTCATATTTTTGGCAGTGAGCCACACTCTTTTGTAATCATTACAAGTTGTGAGCCTTTCAAGGATAGTGTGTCCTAGTAGTGCGCTATGTAATATCTTATGATCAGTTATAATATTGTGAGCTAATACTCACCATGGTTTTTCCCATTCTTGGTTTTCCCTGTAAAAATCATGGTGTTCATGTGTCATGTGATGTTATGTTTCCTTTCATTTTTATTATAGTTACAAAAAGATATGTTTTAATTATTGAATGGTTACCAGTTAAATGGTTTAGTAGAATACCGATTCAGCCCCCCTCTTAGTATTCTAGGTGATCAAAAACAACTTGAGACATTGAATTCATGCATTTACTAGCCCCAAATTCCTAGTCCTTCTAGTTTAATGCCTTTTAAAATATTTGTTAAGTCTTACTTATGGGCCATCAAATATTTCCTGAAAAAATATAAGTTTTATTTCCCAGGTCTATGTCTAATGTTTGTTTTAAATATTTTTTGACCCATATTAAGTCATAACTTAAAGCTTGTCCACAAAAAATTCTTTTAAGTGAAGCACTTTTTGGTCCCACATAACAGGTTTTCATTCTATATTGGTCCCTGCTAGCTTGCACCAAATAAAATATTCAATAAAAAGTATGTGTGGTAGTGCAAGAGAGCACCATGTGTCTAGCTTGTATAGTGGGCTATGGTGGGTTCTAGATAGATTTTCATGCGCCCCATGATTTGAGGGATATAAAGGTGCCACGTGGCACTATCTTGGAAATTATTTGCCATTCCATGAGGCATATCTCTAAAGACTTTTTTTGACCATAGAAGTGCAGGAAGACGCCAAGTGGAAATATTTCAACCATCCAATGGAAGATTAAAGTAAGTCAAGGATTTTTACTAAGTATAGAGGCATACAAAAGGAGGTTAAATAGTGCACATCTTGGACATGTGGCCTCATCTAGATGTATTCTCCACCATTTCACATGACTTGATTTTTCACCTAGGGAATGAGTGTGGGGGTGCAAAGAGAGGACATGTCAGCTCCATTGACATTCCCAAAGGTAGTGGCAGTCACGATGACATGTAATGGGCTCCTTCGTATGGTAGGATTTTATTAGTTTAAAAATCTAGCCAAAGACGGTCAACTTTTTCAAACTTTACTGACTCCATCTAATTCATTCAAAAATATAGATCATCACCAAATCAACTTGAAATTCAAAATTAAAGAAATGGGTAGATTAAGGTGTTATGGTTCACACAAGCAAATAGTAATGGTAGAGAAGATGCCAAAAAGCTTGAATTTTAGGATTTTTTCCATAATATATGGTTCTAACACTCATTTCCAAATTACCAAAGCATTCAAAGGAAAATGGAGGTCAATTTCTATGAAGAACAAACTATTTGCATAAAAAACTAGGGTTTTTGCAATCTATACATCTACAAGTCATAATTTTCTTAATACTTAATTATGTGCAAAATCTTATCCATTTGTTAGCTTTAAATCTAAGATAGTGTTTTAGGGTTTTTGTATGCTTGAATTTTGTTGCTTGTGTTTACTTCTTTTATACCCAATTGTGTCTGAAACCTACAACTGCTTAGAAATCCTATTTTCCCATACTATATTATAAAAATTTCATCTCATAAAGCATACTCCTATGGTTCCATCCTTGATAAAAAGAGAGCACTCCATGATGACCTACTAGCCCCATTGCTTGGTTCAACCAATGAAAAGGTCAAGAGTAAGATAATATTACAAGGCTCAAGAGTTGACAAGGGTTTGGTAGATAAGTACCATGGGATTGGGGATGCTAAAATGAAAATATTTGGATGGGAGTTATTCAAATACTAGTACAGGAAGAGAAATTCCCTAGTACCAAGATGCAACTATTATAACCTAGACTTAGGAAAGTTGGCCATCCCAAATGTGTATATGGACATTGTTATCCTTAAATTAATTGATGTTAACGATGATGAGAACATCAAATTGGTGAGGAAATATAAGATGGTTGAAATGGCCAAACTAGATAGATAGTCAATCATTGGTGTTTTCAATTTGAACCCTAGTACTAATAAACCTATTAATCTTGAAGCATTGAGAAATGAATATGAGAAAAACAAGAATACCTATAGGTTAATATTGTCACAAGATTTTGGGTAAAGGACAAGAAAATAATAATGGTCATACTCACCTCTCCCTAGCAGGAGCCTTTTTTAATTAATTGTTTTGTGGGCTATTTTATCAAAACCTACTACACCCTCTTCTAGGTTCTAGGGTTTAATCCTCTATGAAGGATGCCTATAGTTCTTATGTTTATGGAAAAAAACATCCAAAACCTAATGTTCAATGAGGAGTATGATTTTTCCAATTATCTATTCGATTCCATTCATAAGGCATTGGTTGTTATTAAGGCAGGAGAGGGTGGTGTGAATTTTGAGTGGTAATCTCTATTGTGCCACATATTTCTATCTTATGGATATTAGGATGTTGGCCATGGACTACAAATAATAATGAAGGATAAAATTGGGCAGAGAGTCAAGTTTTGTGGCATTCACAAACTTATTTTCTGCCAAGATAAAAAGCTATTTGAGAGGAGATGTGCCAAGGATTCCACAAGAGTTGCATGGTTTTTTGAGGCCAAGTGAGTGAAGGCCTAATTTTGGAATAGATAACAATTGGGGTGGTGTGATTGTTCACTCTAATTGCATAATTTTGAGAGTATATGGGACTAATACAACCCCACATGTTTTGCCATGAATTGTCCCATTCAAAGTTGGTTTTCTAGAGGCTATGTGGTAGCTTAGAAGGATTGAGGATATGCATTTGGAAAACTAGAAAAAAGGCTCCTTCTTCCCTCTGGTTATAGTGTTTTCTGATTTTGCTATAAAAAAGGATGGATTGAAGCACATTCTTAACATGCTTACTCCTTTGAAGATGAAAAATTGCACATCCAAAACTTATGACCCTGAAGGATTTATTGGTGTTGTGAGATTGAAAATTAATATATCAAATTTTTTGCATGGCTTAGACTAAGTAGAGGATCTAATAAGAAATAGATTTGATTTAAAGGAGATTAAAGATAGGAGAATAAAATGGATTTCCTTTGAAAATCATGAAAAGGAAAAGTAGAAGAAGGATCCCAATTTCAAGGGAGTCTATGCATACATTGATAACCCAATTTTAAAGATTGGGGAAATATTATAGATTTTTTATCAAGTTTTTGGACAATTGAAAGAGTAGGAGTAGAATAAAGGGAAAGCCCCTATGGTAGAGGAAAGGCCAAATTATAAGCCTCCTAAGAAAACATATATCTTCACAAGAAGACCTAAGGGAATAGTTTATAAAGAATAAACAAAGGCTACTCCCACTCATTCTAAGGAGTCAAGATAATATTCCCTTATGCCACAAGCACCCTAGTCCCCTTTATAGAATGTGATTGATCTTTATTCACCACCTAGGGATTCCTCTTCAAAGAGGAAAAAAAATGAAATAGAAAGACTTGTGGACTACCCTATGGATTCAAATGAAGAGGTTATTGTAACCTCTGATAATATTTAGCAACAAATTCCATCCCCACAAAGGGAAAATGATCTTCCATCTCCTAACAATAGAGTCACAAAAGTAATCTTGACAGTTGTGGATAATGCAGATGATATAAGAGATGAGGCATGTAGAAAATTCATCGATGATAATTCATTTGTAAATAGTGATGTATTAAAAAAAAAATCATGAGAATACAAAGAGATGAGTATGAAACAAGGCTGAAAGAAGTAATAAGTAAAATTCTTGAGCAACCTAGAGAAATGATATCTACAAGGCTAGTTCTAGAGATTAAGGAAAAACAAAAAGAAATCTTCTTTGATGAAGGGAGGATCTTTATTAAAGAAATTGGCATCCTTTTATTACTTGAGTGGGACATGGCTTCTATCATCTCCTTTGACACAGTAAGGAAGCATGATTCTCATGTTTTTACAACTAATGAAGAGGCATTATGTGCATTGTCTAGATCATCCTTCAACCCAAAATGGGATACTCTTGCTATCTAGGCTCTGGAACCAAACACGAACAAACCAATAGTGGCAAAGCTTGTAGGTGACCTAAGAGGAGGTTTTACCATTAAAGGATTCTTTAATACATCAACAGTTAAATCAGCCTCAATTGTTGTAATTTTTCCAAATTCACTAAGGAAACTATAGAATCTCTACAAGAGAAATATGATTAGGAGATTAATAAATACAATAATTTATTGATTGAATATAATATGGACAAGCAAAGGCTTGTAGAATTGGAGTTAATGGTCAAAATTTTGCAAAATCAGTAACCTCAAATGCAACCAATGCAGCCTACTGTTCCATCCCCTTCTTCTCCACAACCTCTCCCAATTTAGTCAACTGAGATAGTTGTGTATGATAAATATTTTCCTTTGGTTCCAAGTACTTATATTAATCTTGCTCCAAGAAGACGAATTAGCAGAAAAGATTTGATTCAACAATTGAAGGTATATGATGAGTTGTTCCAATTATATGAAGAAGATAAGTATAAAAATAATGTACTTATAGTAACCACTGTATTGGAACATTTGATGGGAAAATCAACAAAGAGAGTGAATAGTGTGCATAATAATTATTCTCTAATTTTTACTGCAATTGGGTTATGTGAAAAAGATCAATCAGAAGTTGTCCCATTGGTGTATTTATGGGTACCAAGAATAAGTGCACTTACTAGCATGATGATGGGATCCACTCATGATCCAAATAAGCTATAAAAAATGATCCCACTATAAAAAATAGTGAAAGGGATTATAGATTGCTAAGGCATGGTTGACCCAATGGAGAAGAAACTAAAGGATTAACTTCAAGAATTCAATGAGAGTAATCTTTTCCTTTTTTTAGATATTTTGGAAAATAGTGGAGGAGTAAAAAGTTATGAACATTGGAGGTCTCGAATGGATAGTATTGTTTCTAAAAATTCCCTTCTAATTTGTGAAGGTGGATCAATTGATATGGACTAATTGAAAAGTAGCATTGATAAACTATGGTCAACCAATAAGCTTTTGGAAGACTTTGACAAAGAGGAAAACCAAGTTGTGAAAAGGTATGGATCATAAAGGAACAAATTGGATGATTTCATGAAATTCAAATGGCCATCTGAAGAATAATATGATTCCTGGGACAAGAAGTACAATGAGTTGTCTGACTTGTAAAGTTCTCCTAGTGATGTGGATATATATTTTTAATCTTTCATGCTTATTTAATGGTTCAAACTACTTCAAGAATGTTAACAAGAGGATTTTTGTCTTTTTGTACACCAAGGTTTTGTCTTGCCAAATCACCATTCTCAAGTTTCCATCAAAAAAAATTAATGAAAGGAGTGTAAAATAGTAGTTATCAACATCAAGAACTTTTTGGAAGGATAAAGAATGTTACAAGTAAATACAACTACATTTGTCCTCGGAATATTCCATCCATGAGCATTTATGATCACTTTTTGAAATACAATATTGTATATCAAATGAAAAAGTGACATGTTTACTTAGCCCAAATCTTGTTGCTCCCTTGCATTATAAAAGGGAATTCAAGGCCATTTACATAGATCTTTTGGAGAGTTTTCTAATGGAACACAAAGAATTTATTGGGTATGTGGAGGATCATGATGGGCCAAAAAGTGGCAATATGATGGGCATGTGGCTAATGACTTTCTTTTTACTGAGAATTGATGAAACAAAAAGGGTTTTTAAAGGATATTCTTAGCTTTCCACTAATATAAATTATGCTTTACTTTGAATTTAATAAGTAATTATTATTCATTTTCTATTCAAATTACGACTAAAGTCCTGATTGATAGAATGATTGAAAAAAGTCTATAGCTTTCAAACAGTATCACATTTTTTGAATCCAAAACATGTGTCACATTCTATACTTCACATACTATAGGATTAGAAAAATAAAAATTGAATTTCATGAAGTTTTGACCAAGTTAAGGTGGTCAAACATACGAGTTTTTTATATTTTTAAAAATTTGTAATAAAAAATTCATAAATAATTATTTACTTGGAAAAAATTACAAAAAAATATGCATCACATCAGGACATGAGTCCTCTACTTATATCTAAAATATTATAAAAAATTATTATCATTTTATTGTGGTTAGGGTGGTCAGACAGACACATACTTCTTATTTTTTCCCTGAAATTTAAGTACTACTGCATTGAAATTTCAAATTTTCACCAAATAGATTTCTTTTTTTAAAAAAACAAACCTCATAGTTTAGAAACTACATTCAATTTAATACAAATTCTATTCTTACATATTTTTGAAATAATATAGATAACTTAAATTTTTATGTCAAGTTGGCTAACTCTGGTTTTTCTAATTTTTTTGCCACTTAAGGGCCTGCTTTTTCCATGATGATCCTGCACATACCCTATTTGAGTCTTTCTTTTAGGTTATTGAGTTTTAGTTTTTGTAATTTGTAGGATTTGTATGATAGTACTAACATTTTTCTAAATACAAATCACACAATTCTAAAAGAAATTATGTCCTACTATATATCATTCATGGATTATGAATGAAATTGATCAAAGATCATTCTAATTTGTCTACATTTTCTTTCCTTTGGATGTATGTTTTTGTTTTAAAGCTCTCGTTCAAAGAACTAGTTAAATTATTTAATGGAGATATAAATTTGTGTGAATGTATTTAAGGCTTTGATAAGTAGAGTTGATTTAGAGTTCTGAGTATGATGATGTAATGCATTATTGTGATGATCCATGGTAATTAGGTGAAATACTATTGTATAATTCCAATTGCATTAGTTATGACTCCATACCCTAGGTTAAGGAACCGATCTTGAATTTTTTTCTAATTCATGGCTCCAAGGTAAACTAATTAAGAGAAAATTTCCAAAATTTAATTTCAGATATGCTTATTTGTAGAAGTTTCATGTAAATTTCATGTTCATTTTCTTTAAATTGTTGAAATTTGAAAGGATTATGCCAAATCTTTCAATTTCTACATTTAATAAGATAAATATGTGAGAACATATATATTTTTTGCTATGTATAAGATAATTTAGCATAGGAGACCCTAAATACATTGTTAGGGACCACCCTCTTGGGTTTTGCAGAGCCTAAAGTATAGAAGGAAATTTATTCTAACTTTCACCTATTTTTTGGCCATTCCCTCTAAATAACTAACCATTGGAAATGGGAAATACATAGGTTATTTGTGAGATATAGTTAGGAATTAAGAAAAACCAACAAGATCAAATGTTGGTGTGATTCTTATATCACCTAGAGGTAAGTTCTAGAAAAATCATTTTCTTTAAAACTTGAATGTACAGATAATGTTGTAGAATATGAGGCTTTGTTGTTAGGAATTAATATGGCCATCAAACATAATATCAAAAAGCTTAGGGAAATAGGGGCATTTGAGTTAGGAGTACCCCAAGTTAGGGAAAATTATGTTTCCAAACATGAAAGATTGAAACAATATAAATTTGTTGCGTGGGATACCATTGATATGTTTGATGCATTTTCTATAGACTTGATAAAAAAAGTAAAAAAAATCAATGGAAAAACTTCTTGCCAACATTTCACTTAGACCTAGTCACATAAATTTTTCTAGAATATCAAAATTTGAGGTGAAGACAAGGCCATCTATCTTAGCTAATATATGGAAATGGAAGGTATTCAATGATGATAAATATCTGATAAAAATTTTGTATTGTGCTCTAGGAATTGAGTGATTAAATTAAAAAACAACAAGATCCCAAATGGGTTGGTTTCTTTACAAATGGTTTTTGATAATTTAAATAAATTTAATACAATGTCAACTAGTTCACATGAACAAGACTTAGAAGAAGTGAATTTTAGAATAGAGTATGCACCAAGGAATGTCTATATTGGAAAGAAACTCAACCCAAAGATTATAAAAATGATTATTTCTTTTCTTAGGAAATACAAGCATTCATTTTCTTGTTCATATGATGACTTGAAGGCTTACAGTGAATTTTTTTTTTCAGCATGAAGTCTATCTGAAGAAAAATGATAAGCCATTCAAGAAAAAGATAAGACATATCAATCCTACACTAGCACCAAAGATTAAAAAAGAATTGATGAAACTCTAATATTGTATAATTATTAAGCTTGTTAGATATTCCACCTAGATTTCAAACCTTGTGCTAGTTAGGCAGAAGAATGAAGACATAAGATTGTGGGTGGATTTAAAAAATTTGAATGTGTCTTCATTGAAAGATAATTATCCATTGCTAAACATCAAGGAAATGTTGTATAATCTTACTAGTTGTCAACTACTATCAATGATGGATGGATTCTCTAGTTACAACGATATGAAGATCAAAGAAATTGAGCAATATAAGACTTTTTTTAGTACACCAATGGGGCACATATGTCTATTTGAGAATTCCATTTGGTATGACTAATGCAGGAGCAATATTTCTAAGAGCTATGGATGTTCAATTTTTAGATTTCATATACATAGTCATGGTAGTATACTAGGATGATCTTACTACTTATTCCAAGAAAGAAGAAGAGAATTACATGCATCTAGAGAATATTTTTCCTAGAGCTCTAGAATATGGTATTTCTCTCAACCCTAAGGAATATATTTTTATGATTAAAAATAATAATATTTGAGGCCATATTTTTTCCATGGAAAGCATTAGAATTTATCCAAAGTGGGTTTTAGCAATAGAAATAATTCCTTGACCCAAGAAAATTTGAAGAATATTAGGTAAGTAAATTTTGTGAGAATATTTGCAACCAACTTTGTTGAAATAACAAGGTCTATCTCTAAGATATTGAAGAAAGGAGAATAAGTATCATGGTCTGAAGAACTAACCAATAATTTTTGATCGATAAAAGAGGCATTCAAAATGGTTTCTCTATTAAAATCTCTAGATTTCTCAAAGCCTTTCCAACTCTTTTGTTTTTCCTCATTCCACACTATTATTGTTGTCTTGTTGTGGATAAATGATGAAGGATTTGAAAAAAATAAAATCTTTATTTAGAAAATCCTTCTAGGCTATTGAGTTGAAATATGAAATGGTAGAAAAACAAGCCTATGAATGGGTTAAAGAAGTCAAGAATTTCAAGAAATGTCTAGTTGGAGCTACAATTGTTGCATATTTTCCTAGTGCTAATGCAAAATGCATTTTCACACAAGAAGTAACAGGAAGAAGATGAATATGGATCAATAAGATCCAAGAATTTAATATTGATATCCAAACCACAAATCTTGTTGGAGAACAATGGTTACCTAGACTTATTGTAATTCCCGTCGTGCAAACCCCAAATGACAAAACAATACACACATTTTTATTTTTTTAATTAATACAAAGTAAACATATATAATGAAACATTAAAACATATTTACATTGCACATTAACATCATAATGTCAAGTCCTCTGGGGCATGCGAGGTCACATCACAAAAACAAACTCATAATGAAAGATTCCACAAATGGCTAAAAACATAACTAAGCTAACAACGATCATACCCATTACAATATCCATTTTCAAAAGATAACATACATATATCCATAAGCATAAGTATAATTAAATCCTATGATACAACCATAATAAAACTCATAAAATGAATGGTTACAACAGTGCATAATTAATACATCATCATTTAATACATTACATGTTCTCAATAAATGAATACAATTACATCTCCCATACATGTGGGATAAATACATAGTACAAATAATGACTGAATTACAAGATGAATATTTGGTACAAGTGCCATCTGAAGGATACTATGAGAATGAACATTGATGGGGAACCGAATGGGTGTGGAGCACATTCCACCCAACCATGTAAGTTTAGAGAAAAAACCAACCCCCCATGCTCAGAGGTGACAAGGAAGTAATCACAACCATGAAAGTCATAAGACAACTCCAATAAAGCATAACATAGTACAATAACTCTGAAAAAAACATCATGAGTCAAGCATAATAAATATAAATCCATAAAACTCATCACAAATAAACCAAGGCAATAACCATTAATCACATGCCAAGTAAACCAAAGAGACAATAATAATACACTTCCAGAGGTAACCAAGAAAACAAGGCATAAGGGTATCTAGTGGAGAGTGTCATCGCATAGCCTACATGGGTTATCCTAGCCCTTCCTCCAAGTTGAGGCACCGGACCCCATCTATGGTTATTCTATCCCTTCCTCCTACTTGAGGCATCGGCCCCATAGGGTGACTCATGCGGAGCCATTAACCTCTCCTAAGGATGAGGTTACAACTTTGTCGACCATGACCTTCTCAGTCTACCATTTGTTTGCGATAGCCCTAATGCATAAATGAGGTATCCAAGATTATCTTATATGTTTTTACTACCCATCCCCCTAAGTTCTATTATTAGGTTTTCACTTGTTAATCTACTCTTATGTGGGTTATCCTGAGCCTTCCTCCTTTTGAGGTGTTGACCACCATGAAGAGCCACTCTCCCTGAGACCCCAAACATAACAAAATCAAGCAAGGGTTGTACCATAGGAACAAAGCATATATCTCAACCAAAGACATGTGAGGCATTACCCCTCTCGCTAAAACACATAATCAAAATCTCAAAAAAAACTCATACAACCCTTCCAAAATAATAATACTAATATTTTGCAACAACAAGAGCACATAAAACAAGGATAAACATCCAATGATAAAATAATGCCTCTGGAAGCCTAAGGTTCACAACATCCATAAACGGGTTCACAATTACAACAGGGTTCCCACATCCAAAGAAAAACCCAAAACAATAATAAAATGGTAATAACAAAATCACATGATCCTATAACTCAAGATACCATTCATATATGCACATAGTTTTCACAACTCCAAAATAAACAACTGGTTTAATTGCATTTATAAATTTATATTTTCCTCGATACCATTTGAAATAAAAAAATTCAATAATGATTTTGCCACCATATTTAATTTGTTTCATTTTAATGAACCAATATAACTCAATTTTATAATTTTCACAATTAAAACCAAATCAATACATTCTAACATTTATAATTTATATATATATACAAATTATTGCATATATGTATATATATTTACTTTCTTTTTTTCTTAGACTATACATACACATTGTATATATCATATATATATAAATATATATTAAAAAATGTAAATAAAACATAAAACAAAACAAAAATAACAATCGCAGTTAATACTGTCATAGGGAGGACTACATAGTAGTCTACGGACTGTTGTAGCAGTCGTCCGGGGGCTATGGGAAGAGGGGGAGGTATAGCCTCCGCCATCCTTCCCCTTCACCCAAATAAATCCTTTGATTTATTTTTTTTTAATTTTTATTTTTTTGTTTAAAATAAAAAATACGGATGTAAGCTCTGAGTTCACCCAATCTGAAAATCAAAATGACATTAACATTCATATATAGGATATATATATTCCAACACATTATTGAAGCACAAAATCAATATATTTGAATGAATATATATATATATATATGAATATATATTTAAAAGCAAACACCCTTTTCTCATAAGGGGAAATAAAATTCCCAAAACCAAAATTATAAACACACTGAACATTTTCGCAGGTTCAAACAATAAATTTCTCCATAGTCAAATTGTAAAACACATAACATTTTCAGAAACCCAATTTAATTTCTTCCATTTGCTTGCATCCCAGAAAGATTTCTAAAACCCCATAAGATTTTTTTTCTTTCACAGTAAACATATTTATTTATTTTTATTTTTCTTTTGAATCAGAAAACTAAAGAATAAGAAAATGGAACCTGGAGTCCTGGGCTGTTGAAAGTTTGATGAAGCTTTGTTTGATCCAAATAGTCTTTTCAAAGAGCTCCGTTCCTTCCTTCAAAACTTCTTCACTCGATTCCCTTGACCAATCTTCTCATCTAAAATTTACTTCAAAAGAACCTCTCCTCTAAAACAATGAAAAACTAAATAGATTTCTACATAAAAGAACTAGAGAGAATACAATTCCCAAACTCAATATTTTGGTGTAACTTAATTTTTTTCCCGTGAATCAAAATCTCACCAATTTTCTATTAAATAAAAATATATCTCTTCTTTTTTCGAAAACTCCAAAAATCAAATTTAAAATAAATTTTCTAATTTTATTCCCAGCTTTATAGCCAAAACTCAATACTCATTGGTCCCTTTTATCTTTTCTTTATTTTCTTGATTTTTTTTCTATTTAACAATACTTTTTTCTTTTTAATTCTAATTTTGTAAGTTTTACTTGTAATTCACATAATTTAATATCTTAAATTAATTTATTTCATAATTATCCTCAACATGCTTATTTAATTAAATTATCAAAATACCAATTTTAAATAATTTAATTTACACTTTAAATAAATCACATGACTTTTAATATAAGACTTTTATATTTCAATACAAATTATTCCAACACTATTATAAACATTTATTAACATCACTTAATTATATAAATAACATCATACCAAACACCAACGTAAAATAACTACGAAAAGTACACTCACACGACCCATTATAATAAATTGCAAAAATGACAAAATTCAAAGACACACAATACCACTCAATTAGGATAGTTTGACAAACATGGGACGGGGTGACTTCCTTGTCATCTATGTTTTCAACATCATGCCCGTTGGGTTAAATTGATGCTCGCCCTGTCCTGCCGAAGCAGGTGGACTCGAGACTCTATACCTACAATTCCTGCATACAAACAAGTTGTGTACAACATGTATATATATGTATAATCAAAACATCACATTGTGAGAAGGAATTGTAGCATAGCAGGGCACTCGTAAACAAGTGGTGCTACACTATCCTCTCACCAAAGCTATACTAACAATTACAACATTAGATCTAAAATAACATTACTAAACTAACTAATCACATCATAAAATAATTACTAAACCACTACATCACAATGTATTACTGAAATCAAATTAAACACCACCAAACCAAATGTAACCATAATGTCATATCAAATATCCATGTCATCAAATGAAGTAGCACAATCATCAATCAATCTAAACTATGCAATCCACCAATCCATCAATAAGTAATAACTATCACAGTCTCAATGTATCAAGCAAAAGCATAGAAAGATAACAAGTACAAACAACAACATGAGGGTTATTACACTTATGTTTGATTCAAACCTAAATGCTAGATACAAGCTTAGTGTATTATGAGTGTGATATGCAATTTTCTTCTTGGTACAAGAATATTATTTATTACTTGCAAAAAAATTATTGTCGATATGGTGTGTGGAAATAAATAGAGAACTTTAAAATTAAATTCCATAAAATATGTTATCATCCCATATGAGCTATAGTGAATGAGTAGAGATGGTGTTATTCTCAAGTGTGTCAATGAAGAAAAAGCATCTAAAATTTTGAGTAAGATGGATAGTGCAGCCTCTAGAGGTCATTATATTGATAAGGAAACAACATATAAGGTTTTTGTGGTATAGTTATTGGTGGAATATAGTCTTTGTAGATACAAAAAAGTAGGTCAGGAAGTGTGATGCCTATTAGATGTTTTTTAGGGAAAGTTGAGATTTAATGGAAACCTACCTTTAAGGCAAATATCTATAAAATCTCCATTCCAGAAATGGGGACTTTATTTCATAGGAGAAGAAACTTAAAATTCAAGTGGTGGACATATATTGATTCTAGTGGCCACTAATTACTACACAAAATTGATAGAAGCTATCCCTACCAAGAAGGCTAGTAGAAAACTTTTGATTGATTTTCTAATGAGCAACATCTTCAATAGATTTGGAGAGAAAGTTAAATTGATTTTTGATAATGCAATGTGCTTCAGATATAAGGATTTTATAGCCTTCTACCATCAATATGGAATCATACTCATCTCCCTACCACCCTAAATGAAATGGTCAAGTAGAATCAAGAAACAAAATCTTGATGAAGATTATGAAGAGAATGATTGAAAGGAATAAGAAAGCATGGGGTTCAAAGCTTAGGCAAGCATTGTGGGTTGATAGGATAACTATAAAAGGGCTTTTGGATTGTCTCCTTCTAAACTATTGTATAGCTTAGAAGTAATAATTCCCATTAGCAACTTATTTCTTGTATAAAAATTCATTTAGGAAAATGGTAATGATGTCTACGATGATATGGTGAGTAGGATGCATAGCAAAAGAATATATAAGTATAGAAGCAAGTCAAGTAAATATTTGAAAAGAAAGTAGTAGCAAGAAAATTTGAGCCAAATGATATGGTACTCTTGTGAGATGCAAGATCATAATATAAAGGAAAATATGGAAAGTTTGATGCCCTATGGTTGGTACCTTATCTAGTTAGTAAAACTCATTGTGAAGACTTATTTTTTGCAAATTCTAGATGGTAAAATTTTGGAACTACTAGTGTATGGAGAGTTCCTAAAACCTTACTTTTCATCATTTTTTTACATGAAAAGATGTAACATATGTATTGTATTATATAGCCATCATTTTTCCTAGATTTCTCTCTAGCTTTTGTCTAGTCTACTTTCGTAGATATTTTATATCCTCACCTTGTTTTTTCTAAGCAAGCATCCCCAAATAGAGTCACTCATAGAACTTGCGAAAAACTGGGTTCCTTGGGTGTTTTATGATTTATTAGTGTTAAGTGAGTTCTTTAATAGGATTTCATTTTGTATTCTTAGGGTTTTATTCATAAAACCCTAAATATTGATAACACCTTTGGACCGTTATTTTAATCTTGCATTGCCCACCTTCCTTGATTACCTAACACTTTAAGTTATAATTTAGATTCCTTTATCCCATGATTTTACTAGCCCCATCTTCTAAGATATCAAAGGCACCATTTTTTATCATGTTTTAAAAAAAAAATTAAACACCACATTATGAAGGGTCCCACTAGACACATGGTGGTATAGCCCATTATTATATCATTTATTAGATGCAACAAATTATATTGTTTTCCTCCCATGAGTCTACAAAATGATCTTTTTAATCCCCTATGTGAATGATGTGTATGGTTTTTCAGTCAATCAAATATTATATTCCCTTTTTCGTGCAATACCTTAAATTTCCTTGTGAAGTCCCCTTTGTCATGCTCCAACATCCCTCATTCCCTAGTGACTCAAGTTATAGTTAATTGCATGCGATCTAATTATCTCTTAAGTTTCTTGAGGAATAATTCATTAAGGATCCCACCTTATCCAATTTAGAAATAGGTCTTAGCTCCTAATTAACTCATGCTAGTTTCATAATTTTTAAGAGCTTTCATTTCCAAATGTTTCCTTTTGCAAACAAGCAAAATGCGTTTGTTTTGATCTTAAAGCATAGCCTTTTATTTTTGTGCAAGTTATAACCTTTGTATACCACATTTTGTTCAATGTTTATTTTCCTTGAAGTCCTAAAATCATGCCACATGGCATCCTTTGGTTCACCTTAAGTATTTGCAAAGAAAAGAAATATTGAGGAAGCCTCAAAACTCTTATATTTCTTTCGATGAGTCCCTAAAATTGTGATGTGTTTCCCAGATATATTAAAAAAAAGGGGTTTTTTTTTTGTGGAGGGGATTTCAAATCCCCTCAATCATTGTTGATTCTCCTTTTTTCAATAGTACATATTCAAAATAAAAATTGACTACTATTGGTCATATGTTTGAGTGTGTGTGAACATTGATGGTAGATTTGATCCACAACTACCTGATTTCTTGTATGAATTGGTTTAGTTACACATTTCCAATTCATTCAAATCATAAAGCAAAGGTTGTAGAGTGATTTTGTTGTGAAATTCTAAATGAGCTATGGTTTTTAGTGTTATTTTTAGGGTTCGTGACAATCTTCACACCAATAAGTAATTTTAAGCTTTGTCTCTCTATAAATTTATTTTAGAAGAATTTTTTTTCATGCTCAAGGAAGTGATTTAGGTTTTGGAAAGCATTATATTGTTGTGTTCTAGGAAAAATCTTCTTAATATATTTTCCAAAACACTAAAAATTATAGTGCCCAATTGTGTTAATATGATGGCTATAACTTGAAGATGGGTTAAAAGGGGATTGAATGATATTATGGCTCAGATACCAAGATCTACAAAATTTCCTAGGGTTGGACAATGGTCTAGGATTCTTTTTGATAGAATTACAAATAAAAATTATTTTTTCCAAGAAGCCATAATACCCATCCATGGTTATACTCTATTCAAGTATTGTTTCAATAAAATTTTTGTAGATAGACCTGTTGGTGTAATTAATATTTAATTACACTTTACATAACTTTACTTAGGTAATTATTTAATTCCTAGATTAATTAGTTGTCATCCTTATCTTGTTGAGCTATCTTTTTGCTCAAGATAAGATTACGGTTACGCATCTTTGCTTTTATAAAGCAAATCATTATCTTCTAATTATTGTACTTTGAATATACCAATTTGCACATCTTTTGAAAATCTCTACCTTTTTAATTTTCTCTTTTGTGGAAGGTGATTTTTCTGGTTTGCAAATATGATCTTGGTTTCTAACATGGTATTAGAGCCTTGATTTGTAGCCCCTTCTCATATTTTTGAGAAAATCTATTGCAGGGTTCGTTTGGGATTCCTCAAGGGTATCATGCCTTGAGTTCATCTATGTGGCATTTTCAATCAGATCGGGCTTCACCATTGGATTCAGAGCACTGGAAAAAGTTAGGATTGACTTTTATTTTGCAGATTTTGGCCATCATTTGCCAGATCTATGAGGGTTTCAGGCAGGGAGATTTTTTGCAAGTTCTGGGGGTAGCCAATTTTTTAGAGCAGTTTAAGCAGAAACAGAGGTCACCATCGCATTCGCAATGGCCAAAAACCCTAAAAATTCCCTTTGTTTCATTGATTTTGGTGCAGTTGATCTGGGAGGCAAAAAAAAAATTCCTGGGGGCCATATAGCCTCCCCAACATGCATTACGAGGCTCAAAAATTGAGAAAAATGCAAAAAAAAAATGTGTTCTTGATTTCTGTGTTGGTGTGCCCAGTGTAAATTGGCTCCACCACAGGGTGGCCACCGGCCCACCACTGCCACCGGTGCCTAGCGCCCAAGCACTGCCGGCAAGCTCAGCCCCTGCAAGCTACTACAACATCAGTTGTGGTCACATGAGGG
>VDFB02352722.1:0-16178 GCA_007258455.2 Sequoia sempervirens
TTTGCATTTATGGTCATTGGCTACAAGGTCTACCACTCCAACTGGGATAATTCAGTATCTAGTACAACCATTTATGTAGCCTATTAGATGGTAAAAGAAAATGCAGATTATGACTTGTGTGAGCTACTTAGAAGTCAACTGATAGAGAATTTGGGTAAGATTAAGAAATACAAGAACTTTTTTAAATATGGTAATTTTTTGTTGTGTCTATTATTTTATTTCATGAGTGAGGTTATGGGTGTTGGGAAAGTTCATTGGCAAAGTAATCAGCCTGTAGTTGCTCAAATAAGAGATATATTGTATGGAATTGGTAATAGTCAGACCAAAAAACTGCCCTCTAGGGGTACTTCAAATTTTTTTAGAGTATGATGCTTGCAAGAGAAAGAATTCCTACTTCAGTTGTAGAGAAGTACAAAGATACAATTTGTTTCATGGTAGATATTGATCAATGCCTAATGGAAGCCGTTGATCCTAGAATGATATGGATTATGCATATGGGATATGAAGTTGAGGAGAGCATCTTGGAGATGTATGCAGAACATTTTTTGAGCAAGCCTCTAGATCTAGCAGAAGAGAGTTTTGGAACCTATGCTAAAAAAGATATGTAGGTGTATGAACAACTGAAGAAGCCTAATCTTGTCAGAAGAGTAAGAAAAGAAGTGGAAGTAATTGCAAAAAAAATGAGTATATCTGCAGAAGCATTGAAGGAAGCCAGAAGGATGAGAGATGAAGCTGAAGTAGGAAAAGAGCCAACAAGAACCAAATCTGCTAGTTCGACAACATCCTCCACCCGTACTAGATCAACAAGGAGTTCTCCATCCCTATCCGCTCCTACATCCAAGCTAGTTCTTGTGCAAACTCAAGACAAGGCTCCTGGTAAGAGGAAGAAGAGCAAGTGCACAAGAACCTATGAAGCCATCTCAAAAGATGAGGAGACTGAGTCAGATGGAGGTGTGAAAGAAATAAAGGCTATTGACACTCAGGCTACAAAGGTAACCAAGAGAAAATATTCTAGTGAAGAAGAAAAGGAAAAGAAGAAGGAAACAATTAACAAACCAGGTATGACAGTTGAAGAAGTTGAGAATGTTGTTGTCAAGGATGGAAACCTCAAGCCCTTCTACAAATGGTACAAATTTTTTGATGAATCAAGACAAAGAATTCTTGAGGAGGAAACAATAAAACATCTAAATATTTTCAATAAAGTTTTGTTGCAATTATGTCTAGTTTACCTAAGAGCCTGTATGAGGTTTTGGCTATGAGAAGAGTAAATGCTAGGAAAAAAGAAGAGCATATGAGAAAGATAATTCTTGTAGACTTATGTCCATAAATGTCTATTGAGGAGATGAAGTCACTCCTAAACAAAGACAAGAAGGAATTTAAAAGAAAAACAAGGGTGAACAAACTTATGATCGGTGAAACTAATGTTGTTGTTGATGAAACCAAGAAAATCCTAGAAGCATTTTTGTTAAGGAACAAGATCAATGTTGAAGAAGTGAATGTTGAAGATGTTGTATCTGATCCAGAAAATGAGGAGGTGAATGTAGATACTAAGGATATTTAAATTTCTCTTGACGTGGATAATACAGAAGTACCTATGGAGACTGAAGCTCCTAAGGTTGTATTAGATGAAGGAAAGTAGATGCCAAATGAAGAAGATGAAGCTCCTAAAGGAAATCAAGAAACAGTTACTGAAGAACTAGAAGTTGAAGAAGAAAAGGTTCAAGTTAAGGAAATTCCAGTGGAAGAAAGAGACACTGCCGATGTTGTGAAGAAATTTCTGGTGGAACAATAGGAATAATTTGATCTTGAATTGGTTGAAGGCTCGATCGATCTATCCACCTTTTCCCCAATTTAGAAAATGAAAGTTGCATCTTTTTCCTAGGAAAAAGCTAGAGAAGAATTGTTGAAGTCCCACATTGAGGATAATGAACTTTTGGGTCTTGCATCTAGATTTTTGGAGAAAATTATGCCAATCATGTTAAGGATCCATCTGGTTCCTCTTCCGGTGAACTAAAGAAGCTCATAAATTCTATAAGTACTCATTTCGAGTCTCTTGAAAAATTAGCCATGGTTAAAGTGCATAAGGAGTTTGATGGAAAAAGATTTAGTAGGTTGAAAGAAATGATTGCAAATGATAAAAAAAATTTAACCACCTATATGAATAATATTCAAGGTTCTCTATCTGAAGATGGAAAGGCCTATAATTCATGTTTAGTTTTGTCCAAATTTACTAAAGACAATGAAAAGAAGGTGAAGGATCTTGAAAAACAATTGGCTACAATTTCTGATTCTTTTGATCTATTAGCTGGTGATGTTGGTAAGCAAGAAGATCAAGTAATATCTCTACTTGAAAAAATAAGGAGCTTGAAGCATGAAAATGATAGGATTGTAGGAAGATCATGTGAGCTCAGAGGACTGATTGGTCCAAAGATTGAAATAATGGTGAGTGCATTAAAGGAAGCCAAAGATGCCATGGTAGTTAGTGATCCAATGAATCTTGAGTCTGCAGAATTACAATATTATTTAGTTTGTGGTAACATAACAATTCTGGAGAGTCTCAAAAGGGTTTGGGACACAAATTTAAGCGTGTTGAAGAGAGATTTTGCAAATGTTTTCAAATTTGTGTAAGTTACAAGATCATGCTTGTATAGTTTGAATTTTTGATTTTTTTTTACGGTTTCCCTAGTTTTTCCATTGATGTCAAAGGGGGAGAGTTGTACAGTGAAAAATGTATATTCATCTTAGGGGGAGTTGCATTTATGAGCTAAGATTAAAGATTCTATTTCAAATTTTGAAGTGGCAGTGTAATTCATGTTGGTACTGATCCGACACTTAGTCATTTTTCACTAAGTGTTGCCATCAATGCCAAAGGGGGGATTGTTGGCAAGAGACACTACAAATTTTTTCTAGTGTTGTCCTTGATGGAAACCCTAGTCGGTGATTGGATCTGCACATCATCATTTTCTCATACTGGCAGACAAATTGAAGACAGTCAAGGAAGAACAAAGCATCCGATAGTTTTGTGTTCATCGATTCACATGCAATTTTTTTGTTGTTATTTTGAGTTGTGGATCTCATGGTAGATTGATCAATGTATGTCTTGTGTTATCCAAAAATATCAGTGCCTTGTATCAAGTTGTGTGCAAGTTTGGAGATCTGGTTGGATATCTTTCTATTCATTCGTGTTTGGTGGCCGACCCAATTGATATAACATGTCACGGATATTCAAGGAGTGTTTACTTAAATGTTTTTATGCTCGAGCATTTTGATTTGGGTCTGAGCTAAGTTGTGGCCAACCATTGTGGATGCACATTGAATATTATTCATGATTTGAGTCGTTAGTTGTAAATATTTTTAAGTTTTATTGAATTTGACATGTTGCGATTAAATTCTTAGTCGCGGATATATATAAATGATCAATTATATCATTTTGGTGTGTGAACAAGGTGTGTCGATGTGTGTTGCGAATATCAAAAGGGTGATTGAGCGATTATGCATAGTTTCACTTGTGCATCAAATATTTTGTGATGTGCGTTAGACCTGAGTAGAGAAGTGCAAAATCAGTCAGAAGGATAGAAGATCAACTACTGAGCCTAACTAAAATTGTAATCAAGCATTTGTAGATGCTACTCTCTTAGTTCATTCTTTTGGATCTAATCCAAATCTTTGTAAGGTAGTGCACTTTTCTATTTTGAGCAGTGAGCTCGAGATAGTGCACCTAAATGCAAGTGCATTCCCACATTGTAATCTTCCTTTTGAGTATACTCAGATCATATTGTGGATTGGCCATCCATCGTGGTTTTTCCCCTAACAGGGTTTCCACGTAAAAATCCTTGTGTTATGGTGTTGTGGTTTTTTTCTTTCTGTTCATGCATATTTCTTTTGGTTGAATGTTTTATGTGGGTTAAAGATCAGAATAATAAATTTAATTTTTGTAGAACACTGATTCACCCCCCCTCTTAGTATTGCTTATTTCCAACAGTTTCAAGGCTGCCATCAGAAAAAATTCTATAAACTCCTTTAAACTATATGAAATCAATCAAAATAAAAACCAAAATGAAGTTAGTTCATGTCTCCACCAATTCCAATGCACTTTAGTTCAATTACTCATAGTACGAAACCATACACACACCTGTAGCAGTAAATTTACATAGAAATTGTAGAGAAAATAAAGATATATTATTGTTTAAACTTCAAAACAACTCTAGAAACTTTTTGAATGCCCTGACCGTTTAACTTCCCAAATATGATAAAATTGCAAAGTTGCTTGTGCAACTTTTGCAACAAATTACAAAACATGACAAAACTTGACACTCTATCTAATACTGATCCCACATGACTTATTACATTGCAAATGGTCTAAATAGACCTTATTACCCCACACAAGACTCAAAACACCTAAAAATTGAACATGTGACCATATTTTCAAAAATTGACTAGGTGCCTCTGCACCACCAATCACCTCCTCCTCTCCCTCCATCCCCTCTCCCTCCACCTCTCCTACCCCGAGGACCCCGTCCTCATTGAACCACTAGAGATTACTGATTTGGATATGTCTGTGGAATAGGCCTATGCACATGCCACCATGCATCAAAATTTGGCATGGTACCTGCATCCGCTAGTCCTCCTCTCCATCCCCACTGTTGTACCTATAATCCATCTATCTACTGCTCTCTTGTGGCCACTACAATCACTGGGCCCCATGGTGTCACTTCTCTAGATGACCGAGAAAATACTGCTAAACCCTGTGGCTCTCACTATTGCTCCCTGAACTATCTTAGAACCTAATTTGGCATATACATATCAATAATGTGTTGTAGTAGGTGGTCAAAGCCTAGTACCCTTGGCCTGGATTGTATTTGACCCTCTCACCTTAGATCAATAGTCAAAGGATCCTATAGACATCCTCCAGTGTGATTGTATCCTCTCTTGTTGGTAAATGAAATGAACATGTCTTTGAATGCCACCTCTTGGAAAATGTTGTCAACATCCCCTTGTTTTCCCTAATCATGGGCATGAATGTAACATGATATAGACCAAGACACCATAACCTGCATTGGTCAACTAGTCCTGAAACTGATAAGTCTCTGGCGGTCACGACTCCCATGTATAGATCAGATCTAGATGAACCTATGGCCAACATGACAAACACTATGCTAGTTAAGCAACCTATCTCAACCTATTTTACACATGTCATAAAAGAAACTCAATCCTAATCTAGGGAAACTTTAAAACCAGTCAATTGCATCACAAAATATTCAATTGCATCGTGCAGTGGTGAATGTCTCACATGTTATCACAGGAGATCGATTGTGTTGAACCCCAACTCAATTGCAGCCTATACCTACATTTGTGTTATTCCTAAATTAGTTATAGCTAAGCCCTAAATAGTTGTGTACAACTGTAGTAAGTTGTGTTGTGCATATGCAGATGTAGTTCAAGAACCTGCAGATGCGTCGAACCTTAGCAAATGTGTCACACAAATTCAAATCCCTGACCTACCCTAGGCATGTTCAAATCAATTGCATTGAATCATAGGAAATTGCATCGAATGTGATAGCACTTGCGGCTATCCTCAAACAATGCAATTGACTTCTAAATTCATACCGTACCTAAAAATGCATGAAATAAAAAAATTGACCAAGTGGGTTTTTAGGTACTCACCGGATCTCCTGCACCCTCTGGTCATCTAAATGTCCACACCCGATATGCTCTGTGCTCACTATGAGGAATGCACTCCATCTTCACTCATAGCTCCTAATCTCCAAACTCCAAATGTGCAAAATGAGCCTTTGAATTTCCAATTTCCTATTTATACCTCCTCAAAATTAGGCTTTGACCTAGGGTTTATAACTAGACACACCTTTTAGCATTTTTTAATGCACTTTTGGCTACTCTAAACTTGTCAAAATTTAAAACTGACTTCACCTGCATTTTTCTAGCCATCAAATTAACTTATCGAGACACTTCCCAAATTTTTGTGGCACCTTGCCAAAATTCACAAATTCTCCCAAGGGGGCATGGATCATCCACACCTACATTGGGGCATATTCTGAACTAAATTTTATTTTTCACAATACAATAAATTGCATCATGACAAAGAGAAGAAAAATGTAGACACATAAAAAAAAAATAGGCTTGCAAGCTCTATTTTTCCATATTTCTTCTCAACATAATTAAAATATTTAATTATGTACTTATGGCCCAAATTCAACTATTAATTAAATAATTCTTAATTATTTAATTAATTCATATCTTTTATTCCTCCTAATTATTAAAAAAAATAAATTACATTTATATATTTAAATACGTCATTAATTCCCTATGTCTCTCTATAATTAAATAAATTTCTAAATTTATTTAATTATTATTCACTTTATCCTTTTCCTCTACAATTAAATAATTTTCATTAATTATTTAATTTTCCTTTTATCTTTTCCTCCAAATTTAAATAAAAGCATTTACTTAAATTCCCATTCCCATTTCGCCCCAAGAAAATAATTAAAAATCATTATTTACTGTCTTAGCCACACCTCTTTTGAATTAAATTATTTTTTAATTCAAATGGTCAACATTTCCTCTTAAATCAAATAATTTTAAATTATTATTTGATTCTCCAACAATCGTTTTTTCCATGCCCAATATCATCTTGTCACATGCATTCCTGTTCATTGATTTAATTTTCCTAAAATTAAATCATGGCCCTCTATTTCAAAAAATTACCCTAATTCTTCCCTAACCCTAATTGCTAGTTGTCATAGTCAATCTTAGCCTTCCATTTTAGGGAACTTGTCAACTGATAATCCTGGCCATTCATCCAAAATTGATTTTTCTATAAAAGGAGAATTTCAACCTCATTTTTTCACTTCATGCTTGCAAATTTTTGAGTACACTTGCAATTATTGAGTCCAATCCTTCAATATTTTGCTAAGGTCTTTGTCATAGGTCAATAGTTTCTCACAAAAATCTAAAGGAAAATACTATTTACAACAAAATGGAGAGGGGAAATGAAGGTGATTCATGGAGTGCATGAAGGTTTTGGTGAGATTGTTCATTTGTTCATTCTTTTATATTCCATTGTGCTTCATTGTTAGCTAGGGTTTAGTTTGTTTATGCTTTATATTGCTAACCTAGATTTTTCCTTAGTTACAATATTCATTAAGATGCACATTAAGAGAACAAGAGAATATACAATTTAAAAAACACAGAATTGAACACCAGAATTACGTGGGAAAACCCTTATGGGAGAAAAACCCACACACCAAGTAAAGTCAATTTGTATTACAATAAATAATGCTTACATGAAGAGTTATAAACTCCACTCCCAAGTGTTAATTCATAGTAGTAAACATTTCCCTCTAATCAACCTTGTACACATATTTTGAATACAATTTTGTTCTCTCACACTATTACAATGCCCGTAAGCATACAATGTAGAACATCAATCAACTGAACCTCTCGATCGAACCACTCATTTCAAAGTGTTACAATATATATTCAACATCTAACCATGGCCACTTCAGTTCCAAAAGACCAACCGTTTCAACTATACACAAACCATCACAAACATGTAATTGCTACAACCACGTCGGCCCATCGAAAAGACTTATTTCATGCTCTCTTCAATAACACAAAGTTCATCTGATGTATGTTCATTTTCTAAATGAAATTTTAACAGTTAGCTCAACCAACCATCACTTTCCACCTCAGCATCCATCAGGTCCCACCAAGACGCTCTTCACAAATTGCCAAGTCAACAAACGTCAAGTCACCCAGTCAAGTTATCAAGTTGAGGCACATCTTCCAACATGCTCCCACTTGACAAAGACTTATTGGCTTCTTCCAAACTTGAAGTTATTAAAATTCATAGGCCCCAAGGACCATCAAAATGTCACACCACCTATACTTGTCTATGCTCACAGGCTTTGTCAATGCATCAATGACATTCTCCAGAGTATCCACCTTTTCAAGATTAACCTTTCCATCTTCCACCATATCACAAATGAAATGATACTAAAAATTCATATGCTTCATCCTAGCATGGAAAGTGGGATTTTTTGCCAAATAAATAGTACTCTGACTTTCACAACAAATATTAATCTGCCCTACATTAAACCCAACATCAAAAAAAAAATTCTAAGCCAAATAGCTTCCTTATAGGCATGTGTTGCTGCCATATATTCTGCCTTAGTAGTAGATAAAGTGACTATAGTCTACCGCTTGCTCATCCAACTAATTGTACCACCGAATAACATGAAGTTGTATCCATTGGTGGACCTTCCACTGTCAATGTCCCCTACCCAATCAAAATCCACATTCCCATGAATGCTAAGAGATATCTATGATCCAACTAGGTTTCCATGATAACAAAAACCATACTCCAAAGTACCCTTCAAATATCTAAAAACTCTCTTCACAACATTGCAATGTGGCCTTCCTGGATTAGCCATAAACCAACTAAGTACTCCCACTAATTGGGCAATGTCTGGCCTGGTACAGACCATTGCTTACATTAAACTATCAACTGCACTTGCATAAGGCACCCTAGTCATGTCCTCCATCTCAGTAGGATACTTTGGAAAATATCCAACAGATAGCTTCATTCCTTGCAACATTGTAACAACTAATTTTTTTCAATCTGTCATACTAAATCTCTCAAGGACAATATTAATATACTTAATCTAGTTGAGCCAAAGCTTTCTAATTCCCTTATCCCTTCTTACTTCCATGCCTAGAATATACCTCGCTGCACCTAAGTCTTTCATTTGAAACCATGTCGACAACTGATATTTTAAAACAAAAATCATACCCTTATTATTCCAAAAGAATAACATATCATCCACATATAGGGAAATACTAAGTAAATGACCATTTTCAGTTTTATAATACACACAATGATCTAATTTTGATCTCACAAATCCCAATGACAACACAAAAGTGTCAAACTTTTGGTACCACATTCTAGGCGATTTCTTTAAACCATGCAGAGATTTCTTTAACTTGCAAACCGGATTTTCTTTACCTTTTTCAACAAAGTGCTTAGGTTGGGACATATAAATTTCTTCTTCCATATCTCCATGAAGAAATGTTGTTTTCACATCCATCTACTCAACCTCTAAGTCATATGCTATTGCAAGTGACAATAGAAATCTGATAGATATCAACTTAGCTACAAGAGAAAATATTTCTCCATAATCAATTCCCTCCACCTGGGAATAACCTTTCACAACCAACCTAGCTTTATACTTCTCCACACTACCATCTAGACCAATTTTCTTCTTAAATACCCATTTACAACCAATAGGCTTTCGAACTTTAGGAAAAGGTACCAAATTCTAGGTTTCATTCTTTTTCAATGATGCCATTTCCTCATTCATGGCTTCCAACCAAGAATCTAAATTAGACATATTAATAGCCTCCTATACAGTCCTAGGCTCATCAGTGCTAGTAATCAAAGCATAGGCATAGTTCAAATCCAACATAGAAAATCCATACCTATCAGGTTGTTTCTTTTCACATGTAGACCTCCTCACAGGTTAAGGTTGAGGCTGAGGTTGTGGCTCTTCTTCTTGTTCAAAACTCCTAGAGCTACTAGAGCTCTCCTTAGTTTCAGGTACACTTTGAATTTGTAGTTCCTATTTATCTGGCATTTGAGAAATTTCAACTCAATCATTCTTCTTTTCTTCTTCTTCTATCTCTAACTATAGATCAACTATAGAAGGTTTCAACTACTGAAAGATTACACTTTTGTTGTACACAAGCTTCTCAGTAACAAGATTCCAAAGCTTGTATCCTTTCATACCAATGTCATAGCTGATGAAGATACATGTTATAGCTTTGTTTTCCAACTTAGATCTTTTTTCATTCAACACATAAACATATGATTCACAGCTAAAGACATGAATATGTCTCAGAGAGGGATTCTTACTAGACCATGCTTTCATAGGAATTTTGTCAACAAGAGCCAAACTAGGTGAATGATTAACCAAGTAACATGTTGTAGCCACAACCTCAACCCAAAACTTCTTCTCCAAACCAGTACCACTCAGCATACTTCTCACTCTTTCCATTCGTGTCATGTTTAACCTCTCAACAACTCCATTCTACTATGGAGTATAAGGCATAGTTTATTCCTTTTAATCCCATGGTCTTTGTAATACCTTTCAAAATCTACAGAAAAAAACTCTCTGCCATTATCCATCCTCAAGAATTTAATTTTTCTTCTAGTCTAATTATCTACCAAGTTTTTAAAATCTTTAAAATGATTGAACACTTCTAATTTACTTCTAAGAAACTACACAAATTCCCTTCTCGAATAGTCATCAATAAAAGAAACATAATATTTAGACTTCAATAACGAAGGAACATTCACTGGACCAAATACATTAGAGTGAACATAATCTAGTATGCCAGAAGATTTACAAGGACTAGAGTAAAATGAAACACAGTGTTGCTTTCCATAAATGCAATTTTCACAAAAATCAAACTCAAGGTTATAATCAACAAACCCTTCTACTAGGTGTTTATTTTTCAAGGCTTTTAAGCCTTTTTCTCCTATGTGATCGAATCTATGATGCCACAACATGGTTGTCTTTGCTAGTAGTTTCAGCTCCAAAAAATTTTCACCCGAAGGAACTTCATTCTCCTTATCTACATGAGCAACCTTTCTTGGCTTTGCAGAGGCACTATTGCATTGAACAACCTATGTGTCCAACTTGTACAGAGTGCCAATACGTGCACCCTTGGCTAGCACCATTGATCCTCTAGTCATCTTACAACCACCACTTGAGAATGGGACTTGCACGCCAACATCATTCAACTTACTAACATAAAGCAGATTACGAGCTAGACCTAGTATGTGCATTACACCATCAATTCCTTTTATTCTTCCATCAAGAAATTGAATTCTAACTCTTCCATGACTAACATTTCAAGAGATGAAGCACTTTCTAGGTACACCTTTCCACCAACATACTTTTCATACTTCATGAACCAATCTCTATGAGATGTCATGTGAAAAGATGTGCCTAGGTCAATAATCCATACATCATCTGATGCCTGAGTCACCAAGGATACAATGAAGGCATCTGCATCACTCTGAGAAGAATCATTATTTGAAGAGTTGTTCTTCTTCTTCTTTTTCTCCTCTTTACAATCCTTTCATATATGACCAGCCTACCCATAATTCCAACATTTCACCTTAGAATTCTTTCCTGGAGACTTTGACCTCTCTTCAAATTTGGATTTATACTTCTTGTATTTTTTCTTGCCTCTCTCCTTTGATCTATCCCAAACAGCAAGGGCCTCCTTGGCCATCTCAGAAGATTTCCTCCACATCTCTTCTGACAACAGCGAAGCAGCCACATCTTTTGTCTTAAAAGTGGTTGTTGTAATTCCAATAACCATGAATGGATGATCCCATGTGTCAGGTAAGGAACATAACAGAAGAATGCAGTGATCCTCCTCCTCTATCTTCACACCCACAAAGGCCAACTGAGCAACAATCATATTGAATGAATTCAAATGGCTTGCTACAAATGATCCTTCTTCCATCTTCAAGGAGTATAACTTCTCCCCCAGGAATAAATTATTCACTAGAGACTTTCCCTAATAAATATCACCAAGTTTCTTCCATAATGAAGATGTAGTCTTCTCCTCATGGACATTCAGGAGAATCGAATCATCCAAACAAAGTCTTATCATCCCTTTGGCTTTTCTATTTGCGAGGTCCCAATATTCTTGCTTCATACTTGATGGTTTTATTCCCATAACAACAATCCAAATATCTTTATCCACCAATAGGTCTTCCATTTTGAGTTTCCACATCTCAAAATTGTTTCCATTAAACTTTTCAATTTCTATTCTACCTAATGTGATTTCCATCTCAATCTGTAATCAAGACAATCAATTTTCTCTACAAGACTCCCACTTAACAAAATTAGCACAAAAAACCAGCCCTACCCACAAGGATAAGACAACTGTTCAGGCTCTAATACCACTTGTAAGGAAAGTTTGGTGTAGAAATGCCTTCTAAATACAAAATTATTAGGAAAGAAGTGCATAAAATTTCATTTAAATTGAATTATAGTCATTAAGATGCACATTAACAGAACAAGAGAATAGAAAATTTAACACACACAAAATTGAACACTAGATTTACGTGGGAAAATATTTATGGGAGAAAAAACCACACACCAAGTAAAGTCACCTTGTATTACAGTAAATAATGTTTACATACAGAGTTACAGACTCCACTCCTAGGTGTTAATTCACATCAACAAAAATTTCCCTTTGATCAACCTCGTACATAGATTTTGAATACAATTTTTTCTCTCACTATTACAATGCTCATAAGAATACAATGTAGAAATAAATCAACCGAACCTCTCGATCGAAACCCTCATTTCAAAGTGTTACAATAAATATTTGACATCCAAACATGGCCGCTTTAGTTCCAGAAAACCAACCATTTCAACTATACACAAACTGTCACAAACATGTAACTACTACAGCCATGTTGGGCCGTCAAAAATACTTCTTTCATGCTCTCTTTGATAACACAAAGTCCCTCTGATTTTTTTTCATTCACTAAAATAAATTTCAACAATCAAAAACCAACCATCACTTTCCACCTCAACATCAATTGAGTCCCACCAAGATGCTCTTCATAAATTATTGAGTCAAAAACGTCAAGTTACCCAATTAGAAAACGTGCACTACTTAACCAATCTCACACACCCCTCAGGAGTTTTTTGGGACCCACCACAAGGGGCGAAGGGTCAGTAGACATTGTTAGATTATTTCAATCACCATCATCAATTAAATTCATTGTTGTGTCAAGGAAATTTCATAACATAGTGGTCCCCATTATTGACATGACAACACATCACCATTGTCGACCAATCCTACACACTCCATAGGAGTCTGTCGAGGTCCACCACAAGAGGCATGGGGTTAGTGGGCATAGTTGGATTCTTATAGCCATAACCATTGATCAAGAACACCTTTAACCGATACATTGATGATGCTCTACTTATAACTATGGTTAGTAAATTGAAGGTTTCAGAAACTTCAAAACTTGTGACATGAGGTTCCAATTTTCTAACTTTATGTGATCTTGCGATTGATAATTTGAAGGTTTCTGAAACTTCACAACTCCCAATCATTGGCTCCAAAGTTTTGGTTTTTAGTGATCCCATGACATATAGGCCGATTAAGGGAAAAATGCCAAGCTTGAAGGGTAATTTCATGCCAGCAAGTTGAGGCACATTTTCCAACATTTCTTAGCAACTAATTTTATTTGACGGTTTAGCATGTAGTGCCTTAGTCATTGAGTACTAAAAACTATAGCAAGACAAGCACATTCTATTGGACTATAGTTTAGCTCATAAGCAACCAAGGTGCGATTGATATAATACATTGCTCGCTCATGGCCTTCATCATCAGTCTGTGCAAGTAACGATCCCAATGAAAATGTAGTTGCTAAAATATATAGAATGAGAGGTCTCCCATTGATGGGTGGCATTAATATTAGTGGCGTTAATAGGTAATCCTTGATTTGTTGAAAAGCTTCCTGACATTTATCTATCCATACAAACGGTACCCCTTTTCTAAGTAAATGTTGGAAGGGATGTATCTTGTTAGCCAACTATACTATGAATCATTTGATGGATTAAAGTCATCCTTGAAGTTTTTGTAGTTCAATTATGTTGGTTGGTGGATGAATGTCCATTATAGCTTTGAATTTTGTTGGGTCTACTTCAATGCCTCATCTAGATACAATGTAACCCAGGAGATTTCCTGATGTCACCCCAAACACACACTTTTTAGGATTGAGTCTTACTCTATATTCCTCCAATATTTTGAAAATATTGTCTAGGACTCACAAGTGGTAAGCTCTTGTCAATGATTTAGCTAGTAGATCATTCACATAATCTTCCATTAGGGTATGCATAAGGTCATGGAAAATAGTGGTCATAGCACTTTGATATTTAGCTCCATTATTTTAAGTCCAAAAGGCATGACATTCCAATAATAAGTTCCCCATGGATAAGTGAAAGTTGTCTTATGTTGGTCTTCAAGAGAAATTCTAATTTTATTATATCTTGAGAAGCCATCCATGAGGGACAACATCTCGTATCTAGCTGTCAAGTCCACAATTATGTCAATGTTTTGAGAAGGGAAGTCATCCTTAGGACATGCCTTGTTTAAGTCTCAAAAGTTTGTATAAATGTGGATGCCACCTATTGGTTTTATCATTGGCACGAGGTTGGAAATCCACTCTATATAGTTGATTGATCTGATGAAGCCAATTTCTAGAAATTTCTTTAGTTTAGCCTTGACCAATAAAGCGATTTGTGGATGCATCTTTCTAAGTTTTTGTTTGACAGGTTTGACATCTAGATGTAATGGAAAATGGTGTAATATCAAGTCAAGATCTAGTCTAGGCATGTCAGTGTATGACTAGTCGAATATGATCTATCTATCTGTAAATAAAACCTAAAATTCACGTTGCTTAGATTCTATCAAAGATGTGGCAAAGTGGATTATTCTGGGATTTTTCGTTTGTGCCAATGTTGATTTCCATAGATTTCTCAATAAGAATTGCTGAATTCTCTTAGGTAATGGGGAGAATTTCCAACCCTCCATCCTTGGGTACCTCAGATAGGTTTTCGCCCTCAAATACGTCCTTTCTTTTTACTTTTTCATGGTCTAGAGGCGCCTTGTGGTTTTCACCTAGAGACTTATTATTTTTTTCATTATTTTCTTTATTATTTTTACTTTTATGACTAGAGGGGTAGACAGACTCCCCAAAATATACCATATGATCCAAGTCAATGGTAAATCCAACTTTGTGATCGCACTAAGAATTCCTTCTCTCAATCGCATGAACTCAACAATCGCTTCATCATTCTTGAATACATCTAAGATAGGAGGTCCCTGTTGGTCCCAATCAATGAATTGAGGATAAACTAAGGGCATGCCATCATCGATATTGTCAAGGTTCAGGATGGATATGGTAAAGAAAAAGGTTTTTTCAAGGTCTCAGGTCACGGTATCAGATAGGTCAAGGTTAGTGAAGACTCTGTCTAGTTCATATTCACTAGTTGTACAAGAGTCTCACTCATATTCATTGGAATCAGTTTCAATGTAGTCATCATTGTGTGTGTCAATTTTTTCATGGGTGTCAGGTATTGCAGATGTCTCGATAACCTTAGAAGCATTCACTTCCTCACCTAAAGGTACCATGGTACTAGAAATGCCAATATTAATCAGTTTAAACCCAAGGCCTAGACCTATTGGTTGTTTAGACACAAACAAAGGTTTAGTCATCCCATTTTTATTCAATCCAAGTCCACTATGTTCATCATAGCCTTTATCTTGCATGATCTTAAAACCTTTTCCATACTGTTCTATAGGTATTTTTGCAAGTGGAGAAGCTTCTTCATTGTCTACTCTATAGATCTAGGAGGTCACATTTGCTTTGTTGATTGCTTCTTTACTTAGTTCCCCCCATTTTGTGAAAGTGGTTGTGGGAGGCAAGTGAATGGTGACCTTCGATTATCTTTTATCTGTTGTCGACTTTCCATATGATTTAGGAGTTATCAATTTGGTTATACAATAGGGAATCTTCATGTGATACTCACCAAATCTTTTGTCTTGGACCTCAACCTTAGGATCAAGAGGTGGAGGTTTGGAAGTGGATGCTTTGGATAGAGAAGATGCGTCAAAGAAGTGAGATGACTTGGATGATGGGTACTTTTTGTTGAGGTTTCCATGTAAATTGGTACAATATTGGAATGAATTAGGATCACCAGCTATTGTGATTTTGGTGCCATTGTATGAAAATTTAAGGCATTGGTAATATGTGGATGATACGGCCTTCATGGCATGAATCCATGGTCGTCCTAGGAGGAGATTGTATGGGAGGTCGAGATCCAATACTTGAAAAGTGGTTTCTATGACTACAAGTCCAACTCTAATAGGAAGTGTGATAACACCTTTAGAAGATCGTTCTTCATCGTCATATTCCTTGATAACAATGCTTTTGGTCCTGTCTACACATTCTTCTGAAAATCCCAATATCTTAACCAATTTGAGGGTACAAATATTCAACCTTGCTCCACCATCTACCAAAACTCATTTGGATTTATGTTTATGGATGAGGACTTCAAGAT
>VDFB02352723.1:0-37441 GCA_007258455.2 Sequoia sempervirens
GATGCTCAAACTCAAAACTTTATTTTATTCACTATAAATCATGAGTACAAAAGAGTAATATATTTTTATTACTAAAATATCAAGAATTCAATTACAATATCAAAATGTGCAACCTCCAGAGAAGGAGCATCAGATCTTTATTTATAGTATCAAATAAATGAGACAGTCAACTCCACGAACTAGGAGAATGCCATTTATAGAAAATAGAGAAAGTGGGGTGGCAGTTACACATGCATGGAATCCATTCAAACATGCATGTCCAAGAGTAGATTTAGTGTTGCAGTAACGCACATGTTTTCTCAACATCACTAATGACCACTACAAGGCAATTACATTTTTTTTGCATCAGGAATCTCCTACCAACGACCTCCTTTGACCTCTGAATGATTTCCTGACTAGACGTTATGGTTCATGCCCAGCTGGCGATGCCTTCCTCAATTTACCATCCTCAAATTAAATTTGTATGGCAATGTTAGTACACACAATAAGTGCATATTTGTAACCACCTTAAGTAACATTCATTAACCACATGTAAAATTAATATAGACAGTCCATTTAACATGCCATTTATCATTAAAAGTTTGTAGAAATAAGATTAAGCCCAATATCAATAGTTTGAGGAAAGTATCAACACTTAATGTCAAATTTCATGATAGCTTCAACAACTACATCACAAATTCTACCCAAAAATGAGACCATAAACTAGACTCGTCACCAGGTTTGCTTTCTATTCCAATCTCGAATTCGGTCTCATTCTAGTTTTGGTTTTGATCCCGCTTATGTTAAAATATTTTTGTTCCTTATTCTTCCCTGACTCTACTTCTGATAGATATAAAATTTGACTAAGTATGGAGAATTATCCTTAAGGAATGGGGAATGGGATGACTGGTAATGTATGATGTAATAATTTTCATGCCTTTGTCATCTAATCCAAGGTTCATTATAGGAATAGAGGATGTCAGGAGCATCAGAAGAAGCTTCTCAAAGAAGCCAAGCTATAGAGAGTTCAAGGTGGTGAATCAAACCTAAAAAGATAAAAGTCAAAAAACTCCCTTACAACATGAGGTAGAAGCACCAAAGTCCCACTATTATAGCTAGCAAGGTGGATTCAAATTGGGCAGACATCACAGATAAAATCATAGGCACATTCAATGAAGATGTAATAGGGAGAAAAAAATTATTCAATCGAGATTGGCACATGTTTCTATATTTCCTCTATCTTTCAAATGTCCAGAACCCATAATTACTACAGTTGGCGCATACAATCCTACAACTAGACAATGTGTGGACTTGCAGGGGAACATCATTATTGATCTTACTCTCCAGATGATAACATTCATGTTTAATGCTCCTACACCACAAAACCCCAAGCAACTCAATGAGGCAGAGGCACTACAAGTATATAGTAACAAAAAGGAGGCTAGCAGGACCCATATGAACAAACACTAGATGAGAGTTGAAAAGAAATCCCAGGCCAAACTTCCTGGTCAACCTAAGAGATCAAATTTTGGCAAGGAGATTGGTGACATTATTATGATGCTTTCTAGGTTGTTTGGAAAGAGAGATGCTTCACAATTCAAGTAATGGATGTTTCCATTCATTCAAACCATTCTAGATGGTAGGAAACAATTTGATTGGCCCATGATTTTTTCAGAGAGCTTACATAACTGAATGCTCAGAGTGAGGGAGACAAAGAGATTTTTCATGACTTCCCATGTGATATATGTAGTTGCAAGGAGGGGAATTTTCCCTAGTTTAAATGTAGTTGGGGTATTGGGAGAAGCCCCTAGAAAGAAGAAGGTGTTGGATCATTATGATCAGTTGAATTTGAAAACTTTTGAGTTGCACTCTAGAAGAGTTAATGATGGATTCTTGTATGTCATCATTAATTAGTTCATAAGAGATGTAGGGTATAGACTGAGCAGGGGTTCCATGGCATTCATTGCAGAATAGGGACATTGGTACACACAATACCCCAAGTTCACCTACTTCAGGTTGACTAGTTTTGATGGCCATCCTCATTTACTACCTAGATGTTGCAACAACTAAATTTTTCTAATGGAGTTCATTTATCGAGCCATAGGAGTCAATTCCAAGCTTTTTAATAAACATAAGCCTGACTATCATAAATTTATCATTAATTTAGGGGAGTATAGTTTTTCTCACAACGTGGAAGCAAAGGTGATTTGTGATGAGTTGATCCATTTGAAATTAGTCTTATATACATCTAGAAAGTAATTTGGTCCCAAGCATAAGATCCAACGTTTTCTTCCTATAGTTTTTGAAAAAAAATTCAATTTGCTGAAGGATTTTTGGATGGATTTATAGGATGAGTATTATTTGAGGAGAAGGAACTATGAAAGGTTTCCCATCTCATTAATGATTGAATATGGGGTGAAATAAGATATTCCTCATGCATTGTAAGATGATGGTGTAAGCTTGGATCCCCAATATGATGCTGAAAATATAGGCACCAAAGACTTGGATCCAGTGAATTGGGATGAAGATGAATCCATTGACATCAAGAAAATAGCAAGGCCAGTCCTAGATTGAAGTATCCAGTGGGTGGTTATGAGGATCAAGGAGCCTGAGGCTTAACCTTCTAAAAAGATAAAATTTGCATGTACCACCCAAGGATATAAGAGAACAAAAAGGATAGCTCCTAAGGAGCCATTGGAATTTTTCCCTCCTAATTATGGAGAAGAGTGTGAGCTTGCAATTCTTGCTTAGGATGTTCCTAAATTAGATGGAGAGGTGGCCACAATAGAAGCTAGAGGTGAAACCTCAACTCAACCTCCTCTTGTAGAGAAACAAATTGAAGGGATGCCCACTAGAACCCTTCATAAGGAGGTTGAATGCTTAAAATGGAAGGAGTGGGAGATTGAAATCCATGATATTGATATAGATTCTGAGGCCACCCAATCTGACAAAAAAACTCATGTGTTTGTATCCCATTAGGAAACTAAATATGTGGAAACTAAACATGTCCTCACTCTTGAGGAATAATCGAAATTATTTGAAGATTCCAAAAGGGAAGAAAAGGTCAAAGCACAAGTTGAGGAACTTGATAGGCAACATGAAGTTGAGGTTAAAGCTAAAGAGGAACTAGTAAGAAAACAAAAAGAGAAGGAAGAATTGCTACAACAAAAAGAACAAGAATTAAAGACCAAAGAGGAGACGGAAAAATTGGCTATGTTGTAGAAGATCCATGAGCTTGAAGAGGAGAAAGCTCAACAAATTAGAGAAAGAGAAGCCCTTGAAGCTAAATTTAAGGCTATTGAGGAAGCTCACAGTTGGAAAGAGGAGGAAGAATGCCTGTTGAGAGAAAAGGAGGATGAAGAACTTGTTAAGCATGAAAAAATGTCTAAAGAAGCATGGGATAAAGTTAAAGAGCTTGAAATACAAAGAGATAAAATGTATGAGGAGATGAGGCTAGAAGAAGAACATTTGAAAAAGGAACTAGAAGCTAGAAAGATGCAAGAGTAGAAAGACAAGGCTAAAGCCGAAAGGCTTACAAAAGAAGCTACAAAAAGGGAACAACAATAGGTACAAGAGGTTGATTCTCAACCTAAGACCACCATTTTGCAACCTCTTTCCTCTACCACTGCTACTTCTTCTTCTACACAAGTGGCCACCACTTTTGTTCCTCCAACATGGATGAAACTAGATCTTGAGAGGAAACAAATAGTCCAACCTCAACCTTTGAATTGGGAAGAGATGATGAAGGAGATAGAAAAAGAGAGGCCCAAGAAAAAATCCAGGGTCCTTCATTCCACGGAGCTCACAGATGTAGATGAGATTATAGCTGAATGTGCAATCCCTATGGTGGAAAAGGGTAGACAGGATATGCAATTGATTGATTACCAGTTGGGCACTATTAATTTGGGGAGACCTTCAAGAAATCAACAAATGAATCTTATTGACATTGTGGCATCTTCCACAAAATCTAGGATGATCAAGGATAAATAAAGGAAGTTTAAAGTTAAGGCCTGATTAGATCAGTTGCATAATTTCTTGAAGGATGTCTCCAATCCTCTTTCTCAACAAGCTACTGCTCCAAAGACCCCAAACTTACTAAACAAGAAAGAGGCTGATGATTTTGTACTAATGAAAAGTAAAGTTGGGATGATTGATAGATGGATTGATCGAATTAATCAAGAGGATGGTGAGCTGGTTGTTGATGGTTTTAAGGTTCATGAAGGTGCATTGGAGTTGGGGGAAGAAATGAATCAACATGTTGAAGTCTTTGAGAAACAAGAGGAAGAGTATAGAGAGTATGTCAAGAAACTAAAATACATTAGCAAGGTGCCCAAGCCAACTCTCTTGGAGCAATCAATCATCGATGAGGATAATTCAAACTTCATTGAGAAGACCATGAACATAATCAAGTTTAGATCTAAATTAATCTATGAACATAAAAAATGAATTTCAAGAAGCCAGTAAAGATTTAAATGAACAAAGTGATGAATTCGAAGCAGTGATTGCTATTTTTGTCAATGTGGATATCCCTATGAAATAAGGTCCTCCTCTTGATAAATTGAAGGAGAAATGGAATAACAGATTTAAGGAGGTGATTTAGAAAGAGGATGATGGTGAAGACTTGTTGCTACATAGGCTCATGGACATTAAAGATGAAGTAAAGGCTACTAGGAGGGAGTTGATTAAATTAAAAGATATGCAAGAGTTTTCCTCAATAGAGTTGAAAATAATTAAACTTGAAGATAATTGGGTAGATGGACCTGATGTAAATTTACTTCAAGTGTTTACTAGTCATAATGAATACCTTCTTGAGCAAACTATGCAGGGATGAGTTGGCTATGGAATGTTCTATCCTGGTGGACAAATTTTCTCTTCTCTCCTATTTTGCAATATTATGACATGAGTTCTACTCAAGATCTCATCTAGTAGTTTTACCTTCTTCCTTTGGGCATCATATTTTGACAACAAGGTCATCAAGCATTAAACTAAGGATCAACCAAGCAGTTACTTCATGCAGTTCCAATTCCTTGATAGGTGGATATCAATTTTTGATTGAGAGAAATTAATGCATAGCTTGCCTATATGTAATCTTGGGCTCCATTTTGTAAAGGTCAATTGATTGAAGAAGGATTGGCTACCTGATGAGATAGAAAAATAATGTTATCATAGTCTTACAATTTTTCAAGCAAGATACTTTGATAAACTCTATTTTACAACTTTTATGTAAGGATACGTAGATACTTTTAAATATTTTCAGTATAGTTTCATGTACTTTCAAGTTTATTGGTTAAGGGATGATGTTAATGAATCATATTCATTTGTATGCCAGTGAATGTTATGCATAATTGTTTCTTATTTGATGCAAATTAATAGAAGAATCTAGATCTGAGACTATTTCATTGAATTATCTATGAATGGAATTTATTTTATATCTATTGATGTATTAATTTTAGCAATGAGTTGGTGATGTGTTTTTATTTTGGAATGAAGTTTTGATGAATGGGTATGGTTATTCAATTTTTTAGTATCATTATATGCAATAGAATAGGTCAAGCGATGGATTGCATCATTTATATTTTGGTTACTTGAGAAAACACTCATTGTTAAGGTACATTTCTAGATGTGAATAAATTTGTGTTCATGTTTTACTATTCTAAATCCTTGTTCTATCTTTTTCTATTTATTTATACCCCCGAAAAGTAGATTAGTTCACATGATGCATTTTGTATTTTTTTCTACCAGCAAGCCCCTTGAATATTATTGTTGTATTGTCCATTGAATTACACCAGCATAGTTGAGAACCAACTATCAGGACCTTGGAAGATAGGTGGTTTTAGATTAGTTATCTTTTTCAGGAGAAATAGGATAGAAATATTCTATTTAATGGTGTTGTGCTATTTTGACCATCAATAGATTTGGTGCTAGAAGGAGGGCCTGAGGAAAAAACTGGGTCGAATTGGGTCATTCTCACCAAAAAGGTTTGAAAGAGTTCTTAGATCTTCTTAGAATCTGGAACCATTGGTTGAACTCCAAACCCCTATTAGGTAAAAGCCCCAAGCCCATATATTTTTAATTCCACCGTTGTCACTACCACTTACTCCACCTGGGTTTCCACCAAATCCACCTATTCCACAACTAGCTCAACCAGTCCCACTGCCACTCATGGCTTTCTTCGTGAATAATCCCTCTCCACTAGCGATTATTCCTAGTGGTATACATGATTTTTCCAAGAATCTGGAGAGATTCTATCCCAAATATATCCACAGAGAATCAAGTAGTATTGAAGAGTACATATAGACATTTAAAGATGTTTGTACTTGTGCTCAAGTAGCCCACCATGATGTTGTATGTAGGTTATTCCCCTACTCTTTAGGTGACATGGCATACAACTAGTATTTGAATTTTCCCTAGGGGTCTATTCTAAGTTGGAAAGGCTTAGAAAATTCCTTTATCAATCAATTTTGGGTCTACATAGACCCTCCCATTTTGTATCACCAATTTGCTACCATAAGAAAAGAACCCCACGAACCCTTACCATTGTTTAACACAAGATTCTAGAGGATGTACCGAAGGCTACAAGATCCTTACTTGGTTGTTGAAAATATTGCCATTTTGGCATATTTAAGGGTCGTAGATCCCTTGATTGGCCTATTCTTGTAGAGGAAATATGTTTCCACTAAAATTGATTCTTTGTCTAAATTTATCACTTGGCCATTAAATTGCAACAACAAATAAGCTTACAATCAGGGAATTTAGGAGGATTTCTCCTTCCCATGGGATATCAAATGCATAACACAACTCCTATATTTAATACAGTCCTAGGGATGTCTTATTCCTAATATGGATCCATTGTTGAGTTACAAACTCCACCCCCTCTATGATTTTTCACTAATGGGGCTCTGGATTCCTCCCAAAAATCACAAAACTACTATAATCAAGTTGGAGGATCAAATCTTGTTAGCCAGCCATCTGTTACAAAGACTACAGAAAGTGAACAAACTCTTCAATTGACTAATGAAATGGAAACTCTGAAGAATACTTTACCTCAGATGTCCAATGATATGGCTTAACTTAGGTACAACCCTCCTCAGAATCAAAACCAAAATCAGAACTTCCAAAATTAGGGAGGGTATTCCAACCAAGGTGGTTACTCTAACCAGAACACCAATAGGAACATCCAAAACCAAAATTCCCCTGACCAAAATTATCAAAATAAAAATAAGGGATACAACCAGAGGTCCAACAACAATAGACAATGGAATACTGGACCAAAAAATGGGGGATTTTCCCATAATTTCCAAGTTGATCTCAACTTTATGACAAATTAGTGTAGGTTGCATGACACTGCAACACATTATGAGGTCAACTGCCTAAAAATGGAGAAGATGGTCAAGATTGTACAGGATGATGCTTCATTGCAAGGTGTTCCCAACAAGTTTGGTGGATCCATAGATACTTCCATGGCTTATGAAATCTTTGATGAAGAACTTCCATTCCCTAGCCAAACAAAAAATGAACAAGTAGAAGATGTATATGATGCTCAGGTGTTCCAATCCAATGGAGGTCATTTCTTGAGGAATCAAAATAAAGGCCCATTTACCACATTTTCCCCTCTAAACACCATGGTTCCAGCCAATCAGAATGTGGAAAACAACCTTCCACCACCAAAAGGACTGCTTGAATCTCAAAATAAAGGTAACTCTTTTGTTGTTCCTAAATATCAGGTAAAGAATGACACAAAGTTTAATTTTATTGCAGAAATGTAGAAGCAAAAGACTTCACTATCATTCTTTGACATTATGAAGTGGTGCCTTTCCCAATGAGACATTGTGTTAAGATCTCTGGAGGAGGAAGATTGGTCAAAAGGAAAAAATAAGGCAGCTCCAACAAATGAAATGAATGCAGCCCTGTATAAAAGTAAGACAGGGACCCCACCTTTCCTTTTAAGTTTAAGGATCTTTGGAAAGAATCTACACAACTTCCTTTTAGATTCTAGAGCATTAGGTAACATCATGCCTTTCTCTATTTGTAGAAAGTCAGGTTTGAATCCACTTTAGAATAACAAAAAGGTGATTTAGTTGGATAAAACCGATGTTAATGTGATAGGAGAACTCAAAAATATTCATGTGTAGGTTGGATCTGACCCAAGGATCCAAACTTATATGGATATTAAAGTGGCTGATATCCTAGAAACATATGGTATGTTTCTAAGCCAAGACCTAATGAAAGGCATCGAGGGATATTTGTCCTTGGAATTCTCTAATATGTGGCTGCCATGGAAAGGGGTAGCAACACAAATCAAGATTGAGAGTGAGCGCTAGATCAAACACATGATCATTGAATATGATTCTCCTAATGAGGCAACTTACTTTGAAATAGAGATATGATTTTACAAGAGGGAGGAAATCATGACCTTCTCAATGCTCAATTTTGATGATCCATTGCCTTTAGAACATAATGAACCAATGACCATGGTCAACTAGCAAGTTCTAATTAGAAATTTTTAAAAAGATAGGCTAGTTCTAGGAGAAGAGTCTGATCTATGGAATTTTCTACTCCCTAATTGGTGCAGGATTCATTACCAAAGCCATTCTAAATTGACATGTCAACATTGCATAGATATTTTGAACCATGTCTGTTAGGCTAAGGAAAGTGGCAAATTCCAAACTGAAACACCCACCAATCAATTTTCATTTGAAGCTAGGGATGCCACCATACTAACAAGAACTAGTCTCACTCAAGAGGAAGATCCTTCCCAATATGACCAAACTCAGGTTCTATGTTCTGATCGTCAAACAAGGACTGAGGAATCTCAGTCTTTGTCTATCACACCTACCCAGGATAACTTTGCAATGCCTAAGACATTGATGAAAAACATACCAAATTGCAATGTAATCCAAGAAGAGGTTTAGGAAGTAGTTTCTTAACAAGTTTTGAATCTAGGTGAATCTTTTGATAAACATCTTTCGCATCAGCCTTTAAATCTAGATAGCTAGTACCAGTCTGAGTTTCCACCCACTTCTAGTAATCAATCACCTCTAGTTCCCAAAAGGAAAGAAGTTCCAACTTCAGATCAATTGTTGAGTCTTAAATTTGATTTCTCTAAATCTAGATCAGGGAGTGGGGCTAGGGTTAAACTAACCAACCCAAAAGGGAAAACATTTTTTTCTTCTTATAGGTTGTAGTTTGACTGCACAAATAATGTGGTAGAATATGAAGTGTTAGCTCAAGGATTGATGTTTTCTCATCAGAAGAAGGTTACATCTCTCACAGTTATGGGAGATTCAAAAGTTATTGTCAAGAAAGTTCACAGTCATACACCTGCCACAACAAAAAATTGGCTACATACAGGAACAAAGTCTGGAACTTAATAGAAGATTTTGATGCTTTTACTATCAAGTTGATCCCTAGAGAGGACAATTAGATTGTGGATGCCTTTGCTTTTGTTGCTAGTAGTTTGGAACCTATGTAAGAATCCAAGTTGAAGAGATTCTCAGTGGATTTAATCCTAGATAATTTCTAAAAAAATTAGGTCTTTGATGATGACCAACATATACTTTCCTTTTTGGCAAGTTCAGATGTCTTTGAGGGACAAATAATTAATGAAGTAGAAAGGGACCATGGAGATTGGGATCTCAATAATTTTGATGCATAAGGGATACTAAATTTGAAAAGCAACATCATTCCCAAGGGGATGGTAGCCATGGAAAGGATTTTTTACTCCAATCCTCAGGCTTGCGAAAGGGTCCTAATATAAAGTGATGGAGGGAAGTATGAATTTGTCAACTTGGTTGATTTAGATCTAGAAATGAATGTGTATATAGGTAAAACCTACCTAAAGGAGATCAGATACAAAATTATTAAGGCGTTGAAAGAATAAATTGCAGCAATTGCTTGGGGATATGAGGATTTGAAGACCTTTGATACTTCAGTGATCATGCATACCATTCCCTTGAAGCCAAAATCAAAACCCTTTTACCAAAAACAATGCCTAGTCAATGTGTTAATTGAACACTTAATTTTCAAGTAAGTACAAAAGTTGTCCACAAGGATAATCTTTCCAGTATGACATTCCACTTGGGTTTCTAACTTGGTTCTTTTTCGCAAGAAAAGTGGTGAGACTAGATTGTGTGTTGATTTTATAAATCTGAATAAGGCCTCAAAGAAGGATAATTATCCACTCCCTTCTCTTGATGAGGTATTGCAAACTATTAATGGATCCTAGATGATGTCATTTTTGGATGGCTATTTGGGATATAATTAAGTTCTTGTTAGTCATGAAGATAGAATGAAAACTTCCTTCACTACCAAGTGGGAGACATTTTCCTATCAGAGGATGTCGTTCAGTCTTATCAACACTGGAGCTATGTTTCAACATGCAATGGATATGGCATTCAAGGACCTAATATGTAAATGTATTATTATTTATATGGATGACTTAACTATTTTTTCTAAGAATAGAGAAGACCATGTTACAGATTTAGGAAAAGTTCTTAAAAGATGTATAAGTTATGGTGTGTCTCTTAACCCCAAAAAGTGTGTTGAAAGTTTCTGAAAGGAAACTTTTGGGTCACATAATTTCAGAAAAGGGGATATCCATAGATCCTGACAGAGTTGAGTCCATCTTAAAGATGAAAATGCTAGGAAGCAAGAAGGAAATGAGATCTTTCTTTGGAAAGATCAATTTTGTAAGGGAATTTTTAACTGGGTTTGCAGAGATTGTCAAACCTATAAATGAAATGATGAAAAAAGATTCAAAGATAGCATGGAGTAACGAAGCTAAATCTTCCTTTTCATAGATTAAATAGTCAATTTCAGAGGCACCAGTTCCAACCAGTCCTAACTACTTAAATCCTTTTTATATCTATTCTTTTGCATCTAATAATTCATGTATTGTTGTTTTGACATAGTGAAAAGGTGTGGGAGACGAAAGATCTGTCACTTTTATGAGTTCCCCATTTAAGAATGTAGAAGTTAGATATCCATCTCTTGAAAAGGAAGCCTTCACACTTGTACGAGTAGTCAAAAAATTTAGACACTACATCCTTCATAGTCAGGTCATTGCCATAGTTCTTGATCCAGCTATGAAGTCTCTCCTCATGTAGATCGAATTGGGGAAGAGGTGAGGAAAATGGATGGCCATTCTATAGGAGTATGATCTTGAGATTCATCCAACGAAGCTAGTATGAGGACAAGGTTTATCCAAAGCAATGGCAGATGTAAATACTAAGATCACCTGTTAATAATACATAGTATAGTCATTTACATGTGATCCTTGGTACTTAGATTTGATTTTTCTGTTGTTGAACAAAAAATGCCTAGATTGAATGAACGCTACTTAGAGGGGAGCACCGATGCTACAAAGTTCACATTACATGCTTAAAGGAGGAGCTCTTTATAGAAGAAATTTTGAAGTGTTTACCTACATTGCTTGGATCAATAAGAAGAAAAACATGACATCACTGAGTTTCATGGTAGGCATGGCACTGGGCATCGATCTGCTAATTCTTTAGCACATCAGATTCTTACATTAGGATACTATTGGCCCCATTCATTCTGAGATGCACACCAACATGTGAGTACATGTCACACATGTTAGACCACTACATCCAGGGAACATAATCCAGTGATGCCCCTACAACCAGTGTATGAGGTAAGACCCTTTTCCCAATGGGCACTAGATTTTGTAGGAGTTATTAATCCAAACTCATCTACAGGTAATAAATTCATTTTGATAGTAACTAACTACTACACTCACTAGACTAAGGCTCAGTCCTGTAAAACCAGTACCACAGATGTCGGCATCAAATTTCTTGACAAATGCATCATAACTAAGTTTTGAGTACCATTTTCTCTTGTATGTGACAGCAACTCTCTTTTTCTTTTGCTAAGTTTATTCAATGGGCTTATGAACACAAAATTGTCTTGAAATATTTGTATAATTACTACCCATAGGGGAATGGAGTAGCTAAGTCTACTAATAAAAACTTGTTGGAAGTGATTAAGAAGTTGCTACAAAACAACCCTAGAGACTGGCATACCTAACTGAGATTTTCCTTATGGGCAGATCAAAACTTGCATTAAAGCCACCTTAGGGAATTCACCATTTAAGTTAGTCTATGACCAAGAGCTAGTTTTTCCTATTCATCTGCAAATACCTATCCTTAGGTTCATACAAGAATTCTATTCAAAAGATGATAGGATAGAGGTTAGGCTAGCCAATTTACTAAATTTGGAAGAACAAAGAGATGTTGCTTTACAATAGTTCTCTAAACATCAAGCTATCATCAAATGTTGGTTTGAAAAAAGAGCCAAAATTAAGGCTTTTAGGATACCAGACCTTGTATTGTTATGGGATAAAGCTAAGGAGAAGAAAGGAGACCACCAGAAGTTTGAAAAAATTTGGTTGGGTCCATATTAGATAGCTAAAATCCTAGGTGAGAATGCTTTTTCTTTGAGCACCCTAACAGGAGAACCTATTCCATTTCCCATCAATTGTTAGTTTCTCAAGCACTACTTTGGCCCATGAAGGTTTGATTTTTTGTTGGTTGTATATATGTAATTAGTTGTTCTTTTTTTTTGTTATTTGTTTGTTTGTTTTTCTGTTGTGTTCTTTTTTTTGTTCTATTTTGTTTGTCTTGGCTATTGGGGACTTTCATTTTCCTCCATTTTAAAATGAAGGGGTTGTTATTCAAAGTATATTGTAGGCACTAGGAGAGAAATTGGTTTAGGTATTTTTAGGTATTTTGGTTGAAATATTTCATTCTAAACTTGTGTTTTATGATCATTTTAAACAATGGTTTGAAAAGTTATTAAGAATAAGGTATATTGTAAACAATCTCATGAACCATGATTGAAATCTATCACAAAATAGATAAAACATCTATCTATGTAAGATGCCTATTTGTCTCGGGGTAGCTGTATCTTTGATTCAAGTGAAAATTTTGATTCCCAACACTATCATAAGGTCCACTATAGTTCTCAACCCACATTTTAGATTGATTATAATCGAGTATTGAGAAATGTTAATAAAGAATTTCTACAAGTGAAGCCTATAAAAAAAATGAGAAGAAAAGAGAACTATTGAAAGAAGGAAAACTCAATACCAAATGGGTAATTCAAGTTTCTTTATCGGGGTTATGGACACCTATCTGTTAGTAGAGCAATACTTTGAAAGAATTAGAGGTATATCTTTCAGCCCTATGGATTCCTGGCTGGCAGCGGAGCAATGCCCAAGATATTATTGCATGACAATTAAAAGACTACCTATGTAGCTTGAATCTTAGGTCTAGTTTTTTAGGGGTGAAGAAAGTTTTTATGAAGAAAAGATGCACCATATATGCATACACTCAAATTCAAATTAGTTCATATTGATTTACATTTGAGATTTCAGCTTAACCTTACTCAATATATCTAATCCTACTTAAGTTATAATGTTTATAAAATAGAGGTTCTCAGTGGTTTAATTCTTCAGTGTCTTGAAAATGGGTAAAGCATTTTCCCAGCCAAGTCACCATTTGTTATGACTTTCATAACCACCTCATTTTGTTTTGGGTCAAAATGGGTCCCCCTTGTTTTTGTTTGTCCTTTTGTTTTTTTTTGGTTTGGGTCTTAGGAGTTGTTCTTTTCCTCCTAAGTCCTTTCTTTTTGGTTTGGTGGAAGTGGATATGGGATGAAAAATGGACTCATAACTTTGTGAAGGTTCCAAGTCCAAGTTCAGATCTAGTTTTGGCCCCGCCCTTGCCTTGTTGTTTTTCTTTGTGTTTTTGGTTTGTATTTTGCTCTGGGGTTCGTTTCTCCCTTGAGTTGTCTTTCATTTTTTTCTATTTTGTTTTTGCCCTGGAAAAAACGGAACCAGAAATGGAACTAAACTTGGAACTTTGTAGAAAGTTTTAGATTTTTTCTTGGTTCTGATCCCACTCCCGCTCATTTTCTTTGTGTTTTTTTCTTCATTGGTGTCTTGGACGGGTCCAATTTTCATTCTATTCCTACTTCCTGTCATTCTTTGTCACTATATTTGTGTCGATGTTTGTTCCTTTGTAAAGATCAAAATCGAAATAAGAACTAAAATTAGAACTTTGTAAAAGTTCCATGTCTAGTTTTGGTTCTGATTCCGCCCCGTTTCCTTTGTTGTTTGTCCCTTTCATAGGACCGGAACTGGATGTGAAATTGGATTAAGAGAGCTAGGTAAGTTTTCTTGTTCTATTCCAACTTCGTTTCTTTATCTGCCCTACTTTTAGTTTTTGCATTGGTTGCTTACTCATTTACATTTTGGTTCTACACCCGACCAACCACATTTATTGCATTAATTGCAACATCCTCACACACATGAAATGCTTTTTAAATCTTAATCAAGGTTAACTGGCTCATTATCTTTATTGATTAAGTTGTTTTAGTGAACCAAAGCCCGACTAACTTTGAGAGGATCATGATTTGATTGCGGAGGCATGTTGGTGAGTGGATTCTTATTGAGTTTCAACCTTTCTTGGTGGCATTTTGAGGTAGGGTCATTTTCCCATTTTGTTGGTGTTTTTTGTTTTCTTGTTCTATTGGCATTTTCATTTTCCTGTTCGTGGTATTCTTGTGCATTCACGGGACCTTTACTGTGGGTCTTCCACTCATTCCCTTGTTTGTTTCTAGTTTTGTTTTGTCTATTTCCTTTTTTTTTTTTTTCTACTTCTCCATTTGTTCTTTTGTCATTTTGTTTTCATTTTTCATGGTGTTTCCATTCTTCCATGCCCTAGTTTTTAACTAGGGTTTCATTTGGTGGGGGTTTTTGTGCTTTAAATGCTTCAAAATCTATTTGATGACCCCTTTGATCCTATTCTTGTGTCGATTAAGTGATTTCATGTTGGGTTCTTGATTCCCTAATTATCTGAATTGATGAGTCGTGCAAGCTAGGGTTTATGCAATGACCTTTATAATGTCGAGCCCTAAAATTTAAATTTTGTCTTTCTCTTGTTAAAGGGTGAGGTTAAGCCCTTTTATTTGAATTTTCCTTATAGTTTCATGTGACCGAAGTCTTAAGCTCATGTTACCACATCTTCAAAATTGCTTCATTTGAATGGTAAACTTGCGGAAGCAGATCTAAGAATTAACTCATTTTATAAGTGTTTTGCATGAGAGTTAATTCCCAAAATGATTCTGCTTCTGATGACTGTTGACTTCAGTCTTAACCTTTTTTTCTTTGGTAGAAGCAGGACCAGGGTGGGAAACGAATTTGGAACTATCAACTGGTTCTAGGTTTTCTATTTGTTCTGATCCTGGTTTCATTCTCATTCTAGTTCTGGTTCTGATCTTGCTTATGTTAAAATATTTTTGTTCCTAATTCTTCCTTGAATTTTCTTATGATAGATATAAAATTTGACTAAGTATGGAGAGTTATCCTGATGGAATGGAGAATGGTATGACTGGTAATATATGATGTAATAATTTTCATGCCTTTTTTCATCTAATGAAGGATTCATTGAAGGAATAGAGGATGTTAGGACCATAAGAAGAAGCTTCTCAAAGAATCCAAGCTACAGAGAGTTCAGGGTACGGATCCAAGCCCAAAAAGATAAAATTGGAACAACTCCCTTACACCGTGAGGTAATAGCACCAAAGTCCCACTATTATAGATAGCAAGGTGGATTTAGATAGGGTGGACATCACAGATACAAACTTAGGACCATTCAATTATGAGGATTTTCTTGAAGAAACATTCATTGAAGATGTAATAGGGAGAATAGAAAGAATTTTTCAATCTAGATTGGCACATGCTATATTTCCTCTATCTTTCCAATGTCTAGAACTCCTACTTAATGTAGTTGGGGTTTACAATCCCACAACTAGACAATGTGTGAACTTGTAGGGGAACATCATTATTGATCTTACTCCACAGATGATAAGATTCATGTTTAATGCACTTACACCACAATTTCCCAGGAAACTCAATGAGGTAGAGGCAATGCAATTATATAGCAATAAAAAGGAGGCTAGTAGGACTCATATGAACAAACACTCGATGAGAGTTGAAAAGAAATCCTTGGCCAAACTTCCTGATCAGCCTAAGAGATTGTATTTTTTCAAGGAGATTGGTGACATTATTATGACACTTTTTCAGGGTGTTCGGAAAGATTGATGCTTCATAATTAAAGGAATGGATGTTTCCATTCATTCAAACCATTATGGATGGAAAGAAGCAATTTGATTGGACCATGATTTTTTTAGAGAGCTTACATAACCGAATGCTCAGAGTGAGGGAGACAAAGAGCTTCTTCATGATTTCCTATGTGATATATGCAGCTACAAGGAGGGGAATTTTACTTGGTTTGAATGCAATTGGGGTATTAGGAGAAGCCCCCTGATAGAAGAAGGTGTGGGATTATTATGATCAGTTGACTTTGAAAACTTATGAATTGCACTATAGAAGGGTTAATGATGTATTCTTGTATGTCATCATTAATCAGTTAACAAGAGACGCAGGGTATAGACTGAGCAGGGATGCCATGGAATTCATTATAGAATGGGGACATTGTACATACAATACCCCAAGTTCACCTACTTTAGGTTGGTTGGTTTTGATGGCCATCCTCACTTACTACCCAGATGCCGCAACAATAGAATTGTTCTGATGGAGTTCACTTATCAAGCCATAGGAGTCAACACCAAGTTTTCTAATAAACATAATCCTAGTTCTCATAAATTTACCATGAAGTTAGTGGAGTATAGTTGTGCCCACAATGTAGCATCAAAGATGATTTGTGATGAGTTGATTCATTTGAAACTAGGCTTATATACATCAAGGAAGTATTTTGATCCCAAGCAGAAGATGCAAGGTTTTCTTCCTATGATTTTTGACAAACATTTCAATTTGTTGGATGATTTTTGGATGGATTTATAGGATGAGTATGATTTGAGGAGAAGGAATTATGAAAGGTTTCCCATCCCATTAATGATTGAAATATGGGGCGAAAGAAGATATTACTGACACATTGTCAGATGATGGTGTAACCTTGGATCCCCAGTATCATGCTAACAATATAGGTAACAAAGACTTGGATCCAATGAATTGGGATGAAGATGAATCCATTGACATCAAGCAAATTACAAGGCCAGTCCTGGATAGAAGTATCCAATAGGTGGTTATGAGGATCAAGGAGCCTGAAGCTCAACCTTCTAAAAAAAGAAAAGTTGCATGTACCACCCAAAGATATAAGAGAACAAAAAGAAGGAAAAATCCTAAGGATTCATTGGAATTTTTCACTCCTAATTATGGAGAAGATCTTGAACTTGCAATTCCTACTTCAAATGTTCCTGAATTACATGGAGAGGAGGCCACAATAGAAGCTAGAGGTGAAACCTCAACTCAACCTCCTCTTGTAGAGCAACCAATTGAAGGGATGCCCACTAAAACCCTTCATAAGGAGGCTAAATCCTTAAAATGTAAGGAGTGGGAGACTGAAATCCATGATATTGATATAGATTTTGAGGCCACCCAATCTAACAAAGAAACTCATGTGGTTGTATCCCATGAGGAAACTAAATATGTGGTAACTGAACATGTCCTCACTCTTGAGGAACAATGTAAATTATTTGAAGATGCCAAAAGGGAAGAAAAGGATAAAGCACAAGTTGAGGAACTTGCTAGGAAAAAAGAAGCTAAGGCTAATGCTAAAGAGGAACTTGCAAGAAAACAAAAAGAGAAGGAAGACTTGCTACAATAGAAAAAATAACAAGAATTAAAGACCAAAGAGGAGAGGGAAAAATTGGCTATGTTGCAAAAGATCCATGAGATGGAAGAGGAGAAATATCAACAAAGGAGAGAAAGAGAATCCCTTGTAGCTAAATTTAAGGATGTTGAGGAAGCTCATAGGAGGAAAGAGGAGGAAGAATGCATGTTGAGGGAAAAGGAGGCTGAAGAACTTGTTAAGCATGAAAAAATGTCTAAAGAAGCATGGGATAAAGTTAAAGAGCTTGAAAGAAAAAGAGATCAAATGTATGAGGAGAGGAGGCTAGAAGAAGAATGTTTGAAAAAGGAATTAGAAGCTAAAAAGATGCAAGAGTAGAAATACAAGGTTGAAGCTGAAAGGGTTGCAAAAGAAGCTACAGAAAGGAAACAACAATAGGTAAAAGAGGTTAATTATCAACCTAAGACCACTATTCTACAACCTTTTTCCTCTACCACTACTACTTGTTCTTCTACACAAGTGGCCACCACTCCTATTGCTCCAACATGGCTGAAACTAGACCTTGAGAGGAAACAAATAGTCCAACCTCGGTCTTTAAATTGGGAAGAGATGATGGAGGAGATAGAGAAAGAGAGGCCCAAGAAAAAGTCCAAGGTCCTCCATTCCATGAAGCTCACAAATGCAGGTGAGATTATAGTTGAATATGCAATCCCTCTAGTGGACAAGGATAGACAAGATATGCAATTGACTGATTACCTTTTGGGCACTGTTAATTTGGGGAGACCTACAAGAAATCAACAAATGAATCTTATTAAAATTGTGACATCTTCCACAAAATCTAGGATGATCAAGGATAAGCAAAGGAATAATGAACTTAAGGCTCAATTAGATCAGTTGCATAAGTTCTTGAAGGATGTCTCCAATCTTCTTTCTCAACAAGTTGCTACTGTAGAGAACCTAATCTTAGTAAGCAAGAAAAAACATTGATAATTTGGTACAGATAAGTAAATTTGGGATGCTTCATACATGGATTGATTGAATTAATTAAGAGGTTGTTGAGCTTCTTGTTGATGGTTTTAAGGTTCATGAAGGTGCATTGGAGTTGGGGGAAGAGATGAATAAACATGTTGAAGTCTTGGAGAAACAAGAGGAGGAGTATAGAGAGCATGCCAAGAAACTAAAAGACGTCAGCAAGGTGCCCAATCCAACTCTCTTGGAGAAATCAATCCTCGATGAGGATAATGTAGACTTCATTGAGAATACCATGAGAAAAATCAGGTTCAAATATAAATTCATCTATTTACATAAAAATGAATTTCAAGAAGGCAGTAAATATTTAAATGAACAGATTGATGAATTAGAAGTAGTGATTGCTATTTTGGTCAATGTGGATATCCCTGTGAAAGAAGGTCTTCCTCTTGATAAATTGAAGGAGAAATGGAATAATAGGTTTGAGGAGGTGACAAAAATAGGATGATAATGAAGACTTGTTGCTAGATAGGCTCATGGACATCAACGATGAAGCAAAGGATCCTAGGAGGGAGTTGATTAAATTAAAAGATATGCAAGAGTTTACCTCCACAGAGTTGAAAAGAATTAAATTTGAAGATAATTGGGTAGATGGACCTGATGTAGATATGCTTCAACAAGTGTTTACCAATTATGATGAATACCTTCTTGGAAAAACTACATAGGGATGAGTTGGCAATGGAAAATTTTGTCCTAGTGGACAACTTTTCTCTTCTCTCCTATTTTGTAGGATTATGACATGATTTCTACTGAAGATCTCATCTAGTAGTTTTACCTTCTTCCTTTGGGTGTCATATTTTTACAAGGTCATCAACCATTAAATTGGGGATCAACCAATGCAGTCACTTCATGCAGTTCTAGTTCCTTGATTGGTTGATCTAAATTTTTTATTGGGAGAAATTAGTGCATAGCTTGCCTATATGTAATCTTGGGCTCCATTTGGTAAAGGTCAGCTGATTGAAGAAGGATTAGCTACTTGATGAGATAGTAGAATAGTGTTATCATAGTATTAGGATTTTTATAAGGTTTCAAGCAAGATACTTTGATAAACTCTGTTTTATAGCTTTTATGTAAGGATACATAGATACTTTTAAATATTTTTAATATAGTTTCATGTTACTTTCATGTTAATTTATTAAGGGATGATGTTAATGAATCATAGTCATTTGTATTCTAGTTAATGCTATGCATAATTATTTCTTATTTTATTTGAGACTATTTCATTGAATTATCTATGAATGGAATTTATTTTATATCTATTGATCTATTAATTTTAGCAATGAGTTGGTGATGTGTTTTTATTTTGGAATGAAGTTTTGATGAATGGACATGGTTATTGAATTTTACACTATGAATGCATGCAATAGTAAAGGTCAAGCAATGGATTGCACCATTTTATAGTTTTAGTTACTTGAGAAAACACTGTTTGTTAAGGTACATGTATGTATGTGAAGAAATTTATATTCATGTTTTACTATTCTAAAGCCTTGTTCTATCTTTTTTTGTTTATTTATACCCCCAAAGTAGATTAGTTCACATTGTAGACACCCAAATTTGATCACTCCCATATGATCAAATTTACCTCCTTATTCATCAATTCGGTCAATATTAATTTATTTAATTAATATTACACTTCCCACATAAGACTCTTAAAGTATTTAATTTAATAATTAAACACTTTATCTGGTGCATTTCTCCTCTCTAAATTAAATAAATATACCAATTTATTTAATTTAGTCATTCTAATCTTTTGAATTAAAATCAATTTAAAATTCTTCTTTTCTCCCTCCTTGTCACATCCTCCATAATCCATCTCTAATTTGAATTAATTTAATTAATTCATATTTAGGGTGTGCATCCTCTTGATCAAGGATTAATGTCACATCCTCCTACATTTGCCACTTGTCTCTAATCTTCCATTAATTATCATAATCAAGTATTTGCACAACTTTAATCAAAGTCATTAGCCACTTTTGGCACCACTTTTTAGTCAATCTTTCCATTTTCCTTTCTGGGCATTGACCCTCTTTCCTATGTGAATTTTTAATTCACTTTTATTCATCCTAGGTCTCTTTCCTCATGTGAATTTTTAATTCACATTTTATCTTTCCAAGGCTTCTAGAATATTTGACTTGTCACCTCATGCACATGTGACCAATTCCCACCTTTTTGGAGACCCTCTCTTATCCATTAGATTCTCCTATGAATGTGAATTTTTAATTCATATTTATTTCCCCAACCACTTTCTCTTTTCCCATGGAGATTTTTGAGAAATTTCAAAATTCTACAAATGTCATTTTCACTCCCACTTGGGAACAAGAAGTTCCTTTTTGAGGAAATCTTCTCACTCCCCAAGCTACTTAGAAGGTACTTGTCCTTCCTCCACATCATGTACCTCCCTTCCACATCATCTACACATCATCTCACCCTTAGCCCTCTCACATTCCACATGTCAAAATGTGAGGGCTTGTGAGTCCTCAACTCACCTTAGCCCTTCATCTTGACTTTGTTGGATAAATCCCAACCATTGAATTCTCTAGAGAATTCAAATTCTTCTATAAATACCCTATTCTCTAAGGTATTAGCGGGACTTAGCCATTTTGGAACTAAATGCTGCCATTTTATGCACTCATCTAGCCATCAATTTCATCCATTTGCATTTGCATTCAAGCACATAGTCAAGTATTTCATTTAGTTGTATCAAAATCCATCAAGGAGCATACAAACCAAATCAAAATCAAGGGCCAACCAAAGAGTTTCAGTTGCAAAAGGGATGTATATCTATTTAATATCATTTTACACTTTTCCTCTTTGCATTTACAAATTTCTTAAGCTAATCTTGAGGTGTTTCTGTACTTAATTTTCCATGGCATTTTAGTTTCTTAGAATAGGTTAGACATTTTGATATCATTTATTTTTGGCATGCCCATTGGGATACAAAGCGGGTTCCTATATTTCATGTTCTTGTTAATTTTTTTTTTTTTTTCTTGAGAATCATCCAGCTGAGGGAAGGAGGCATTTGGCCTAATTTTCCATAGAGCGTTGACTATGCTTACTGATTTTTCCGTGGTAGAGGCGTGTGCCTTAATTTACTACAAAGGGTGTTGCATCCCCTAATTTTTCTTTAGAAGGCGACTATGCCTTGGCTAAAAATTGTAATGCTAACACTTTTCTCTGAGAAGAGGGTATTCTACACCCCATGGCTAAATTTTTTGTGCTAACACTTACTGAAGATTACACTTGCCGGCAAAATTTTTGTGCTAACACTTTTAGGAAAGGGAGCTACACCCCCTTGGCTAAAACCTCCACAGCCTTTAACACTTTTCTATAGAAGGGCGACTACGCCCCCTTGGCTAAAATTTTTGTGCTAACAATTTTCTGCAGAAGGGTGACTGCACCCCCTGATTTACTGCAGAAGGGTGACTGCACCCCTGATTTTCTGTAGAAGGGAGACTACGCCCAGATTCTCTGAAGGAAACCTCATTACGATTTTACTATAGAGAGGAAACTGCAACGATTTCTTTACTTGAAGGGTGATTGCACCTAATTTATTCTGAGAAGAGGCGGCCATGCCCTCTTGTCACCACAAAGCAACACATTTTGGAAGGTAAAATTATAATTTTAGCTTCGATTTTTGTTGTTTTTAGGGACTAACCCCCTAACACTATTTCTTGCAAGGATATTGGTGTTTTTTCTAACATTTTGTAGCATATTCTTGTGAAATTGATGAAGAAAGCGCGATAAAACAACTCACAGTTGCTTCAGGGCTATATGTTTGCTTAGATTTTTAAAACTATCCTTGTTGTTTTTGTTAATCTAAGAACATAGTCTAATTAGGGGGGAGTAATACTCATTGCTTGTTGTGTCTATCTTATTCTGTTGCCCAAAGGGAGCATTAGCTTTTTTTCACTTTCCCCTTGCACTTCGGGTGAGCCTGGGCAGTAGCTGGAAATGATTAGTGCTTTCTTTCTCATGGGACCTACTTGGGGATTTCATCACCCCAAGGGACAATTCCAACCATGCGTACCAGTAGGGTATATAAAGGGGGGAGAGTGAAATTTGTACCCTAATCTAGTCATGTTGTAATTGGCAGAGCATCGAACCTAGGGTGATACCTAGATAGACATGAAGAGTTGGTCTGAGCCCTTCAGTATCTCGCTGGGGTTCCTGACTTATGCTTGTGACGAGCTAGTGTTCATGGTTGTTCCTCACGTACTGAGAGTATATCGAGGACTCCCTAGACACCTTGTGCATCCTAGATTAAGACCTCTTTATCCATACCCTTAACACTAATCATAGGATTGTGTTTTCTTGAAAGTGTTTTCTTATGAGAAAGCAGTGAAATTTTTGAAAAATTGGCCTTATTATTGTCATTTTAAAGTCCTTTCCATAGTCATTTTCATCAAACCAAGCCCCTGATTTTCCACAGAAGGGTGACTATGCCCCCTGATTTACTGCAGAAGGGTGACTGCGCCCCTGATTTTTCGTAGAAGGGCGACTGTGCCCCTGATTTACTGCAAAAGGGTGACTGCGCCCCTGATTTACTACAGAAGGGTGACTGTGCCCTTGATTTACTGCAGAGAGGAAAACTTTCCCTCCTAATCATTCCCAACCATTATCTCATCATCCCAAGCCTTTGTTTTGTCATTCTAAGCCTCCAAAAACCTCCATTTGATCAATTTAAACCTCCATCTTATCATTCCAAACCTCTGTTTAACCATTCTAAATCCCCATTCATTCTCTGCAATCATCCTCAATCCATCCACTCATTTTAAATTTCCCCATAATCCATTCAAAAGTCCATATCATCACCTAGCGAACATCAAAATTTTACCATTTACATCACCCAACCTGTATCTCATAAACACCACCCATAATCAAACCGCCTTAACCTTGTGTTACAAAGTGGTTACCCAAATTGACCATAGCACTTGAATTTGATTATTAGTCGTTAACTTCGACCCAAATCAATTTACTTCCATCTTGAGGTGAATTTGGTGTCATAAGTTATCATCCTTGGCCAAAATCAATCCATTTCTATCTTAAGGTGGATTCGGTGCCGTGATCATCCTCTTAATCAATCAAAGCTCTAGGTCACTAAGGGTAACTTTCTTTGATTAAACTCAGGGTCTCACACATATTTCATCATCCAATCATACCCATTCAATCATCCAAATCTGTCAAAACCAATCATTTGATCAAATTATCCAATCAATCAAATCACATCCGTTCAACCAATGCAATCCTATTGATCTTAATATTCCAATCCAATTCAATCAAAATCCAATCCAATCCAATATATCCAAACAAAATCTGATCTAAATCCAAACCCCATCAAAATCATATCTCATCCAATCACAATCAAATCATTCGTCAAAAACATCTTTATAATCCACCCATAGCACATTTGTATGCCCGTTCAAACTAGGTCACAAGTTAAGAGACAAATAGAACAACAACAAGGTCAAAATTCCCAAGCAAACATGTCTCAACACCTTAATAACAATACAAATCCCACCAATGGTGCAAATATTGCTCAAGATCCTAACAACATCCCCCAAGATCCTCATAATGGTACTTCATCGCACTCCAACACTGAAAATCAGAACAACTCACCACACGGTGAAGAGAGTATGGCTAATCAACCCGAACTCATGCTTGAGGAACATTTTAGTAATCCTTCGAATGTGCAAATGACTGACCGTCTGTTTGAAAAACATGGGGAAGAAATTTTGGCCCACCTAATTGAGAAGGGTGTCAAACCCCCCTCGGGTGTTGACTTGTCCAATTATAGGAGTTCCACATCTAACGTACTCCAAGGTTCACAAAATGCACTAGAAGGTTCATACTTCCCCAATGTTCCTCCAGTTGAGGGTTGGCATCAACCTGAATTTGGAAATGTTGTTCTTTATCATGTTAACCACCCCCCACATGCTCCAATCTCAGTTATGGGAGGTCCTCAAGTGTTTGATCCCAATAATCCTTTTTCTTATGGTATGCCACATAATGTTCCACAACCTACGCCATTAATGCTAATAGCACCACCTCTTTCGAATCAACCTACTATCAACACTAGGGGCACCCCCTTTACCGCATTGTTTCCACCTCCTAGGGCTACAAATCTACCATCATCTTCATATACATCTCAACAGCTTCATCAATCCAACATTCTACCTCAATTACCTCCACAAGGCACATCCCACCTGAACATTCCGGGTGGTACCCAACAACCCCCTTTACAAAACGCTTCTACGCTACCTTAGCCATCTCATCAACAACAACCCATACATAACACTTTGGTCTCTTCACAACAACCACCCTACTAGCCACAAGGCAATCCATCCCAACCTATCGCTCAGACCATATACCCCTTTCTCACATCCATTTTGTGTCTGCAGGCTCAACCACAACACAACATCCCATCTCAGCCCATACAACAGTTGACATCACAACAACAAGCCCCTCAACACTACTACTATCATAATCAACAAAAATTCCATCAAAAACCACCTTATGTGACCTCCCAAAAATCACAATAGTACCTTCAACACCAACAAACCAATACGCAACATCCCATCCAAGCTCCTCAATAGCTTACCCCACACTTTTATCAAACAAATCCGTACTATACCCCATAACAACAGCCCCCGTATGAACAAAATCCCCTAGCTCACCAGCAAGGCATGTCATCATCCAACTATCCAAATCCATATTTCAACAATCCGATGCTCTACTCAGCAAGATCCTTTATCATCCTATCATCAACATCCCCCCAACCCACCACCGGTCAACTCAGATCTATTGGAAATCAAAGCCACTCTGAAGGATCTTCAAGCTAGGGCTTGCAAACAATCGTTCAAATTCGAAGACATATGCCCGTATCCATTTGATCCCTCCATCTCATTGATTCCCTTCCCTAAACATTTTGAAATGCCAAAGTTTAACAAATATAGGGGGGACAAAGATCCTAAGGCCCACTTGCAGGAGTTTTACTCCCAGTGTCAAGAGGTTATGCACAATGACAACTATCTCTTGCGCCTATTCCCATGAAGCCTGGCAAGCAACGCCCTAGGGTGGTTCATGACCCTCAAAAAAGGATCCATAAAATCTTTCGCGGACATGTCAGAAAAGTTTGTCTCCTACTTCAATTTGGAGAAGGATACCGACACCTTAGATCTCCTCAAAGAGAAACAACATGAAGGGGAAACCTTTACTAACTACCTCCAAAGGTGGCATGCGCTAGCAACCCGAATGAAAACCCCTCTGAAAGAGAAGGACATGGTCACTCTCTTCATGGAGAACTCTCATCCCAACATGGCTCATAACTTTAGGTTACATTGTATCACCACTTTTATGGAAGTAGTGGAAAAGGGACCTATCCTTGAACGTGCCCTTGTTGCCAAAGGGCACATTAAAATACATAGCCATGATAAAGAAAGGTCATTTGGAGACAAGCCACATTTTTGGAACAAGAACAAGAATGCAGTGAATGATGGCGCGACTGATACTAAACATGTCCAAGTGGCTAATACATCCCTGAGACAGCAATCCTCCGTACCTAATGCCATATTTGTACCACAGAGGGCACCTCGTCTTCCTCAACAATCAAATCAGAACAGCCAGGGGAACACTAAGCACCGGTATGCTCAATTAGGGGAACCCCTAAGTGTTGTCTTTAATAAATTGTTACAGGTCAATTATCCAATCACGTATCCTGTCACCAAGCCACTTGACAAATCCAAGCCCAAGCCTGCATGGTTTAGGGAAAATGAATATTGTGAGTTCCATAAAATCAAAGGACACTCTTTGAATAAGTGTCAAGGTCTAAAAAACTATGTCCAAGATCTCATTGATCGAGAAGATATCAAGGTTGACACCAGTCAGGCCTCATCGTCCAATGCTCAATTGCAGATATATCAAAACGCCTTTCCACACCATAATCAAGGCCCGAGCACCTCCAACAGTAATCCTCAAAACAACAGCACAAATAATGTGAACTATAAGAATGTACCCCTCAATTACGAGGGCATTATTCATTACATTGAGCAGGTAGAACCTCGTGTATCCATGATACATGTCAAAGCCAAAGACCCTTTGTGTGTTGTTACTACACGACGAGCCCGTATCACTGTCCCTACAGCCTTCGCATCCACCCAATCAACTCTTGTAAGCTCTCAGTACGACATCCTTGATCACTTAGGAAAGACCCCTGCTCATATCTCAATTTTGGATTTACTTAAGTCTTCCCCTGTACATCAAGAAATCCTCAACAGAGCCCTACAGGAAACCCATGTACCTAATGACATTGATCCTACACGATTCGAAGCTTTGGTAGGACACCTGGCTTTATCTCATCAATTGCACTTCAGCCAAAACAACATGCCAAACATCGATGTCAATCATAATCGCCCCTTGCATATCGAAGTTGTGGTTGCTCGTCATAAAATAAAAAGGGTCTTGGTAGATAATGGCTCTGCTCTCAATTTGTGTACTCTAAAATTCATAAAACAGGTGGGGTATACTCAAGTGGGTTTAAGTAATCAGATCATCACAATCAAGGCCTATGATAATGCAAAAAAGAATTCAAAAGGAATTATCAATCTTCCTATCCAAGTGGGACCTGTGGTTCAGTACATTACCTGTCATGTCCTTGATCTGAACTTGTCGTATAATCTCCTCCTTGGTCGCCCATGGCTCCATGCTATGCAATTCATTCCCTCCACGTACCATTAGTGCCTAAAATTCCTGATCAACGGACAAGAAGTCACCATCTATGCTGACCCCCAACCATTTGAATATTGTCGCACTTTAGAAGTGTCATTTCCCCATTTACATTATTGTCCCAAGGTTGAAATGGGGGCATCCCAGTCATCATCCGCTAATCAACCCTCCATCATGACAACCACTCCACCTTCCACCACTGATCCTATAGTCACAAAATTCTAGATCATTGATAAAGGGTGTGGTGAATACGAAATTCATACTGCTCTTAATGTAGCGACCATGCCCCTGTCACCACACGAGTATGGCCAACCTTCACATGCTACTCCAAAGGAAGACAAGACTGTCACCTTCAGTGGTAAAAACATCCCTACCATCACTTTCAGGTCCCCTAGTATCAAGATAGATGCACCAGAAGAGGATATAAGTCAATGGGTATACCGAGAAGAATCCCAACCAGATCCCCCTCTAAAGGAATATTTTCAAGAAGCATATCCTTGGTCAGCTAAGTTTGTAGAAAAGTATAACTACCAAGGTAGAGGCCTAGGTAAAGAAGAACAAGGGCGGTTGCAACCTATTGATACATCAAAGCTGCTGAAGAACATAGGCATCGGATACGATAAAAAGTAGAAAGGCCCTGCAACATTGTCTAATACCTCCAATAGTGTCGTCGTGGACAATGGCTCATTGGAAGACATACCCAAGGAGGAATCCATCATACATGCATACGATGACGTCGATCACACAAACCTATCATCCATGTTCGAATGCCTATCCGTCTATACCATTACCCTATCCCTTCGCCACCCTAAGCTCATTGATTGGGACCTGCGTACTAGCACACCTGTCAATATGTCTGCGGATACATATGTCAACCTCATGGGATTGGGGGAGGATGAACACTCCAGTCACAAAAATAAGAAGAAAAACAAAAAACAGCCAGCTAGTGAAAACCTCCCTGAGGCACTCCCTGACCTTGAAAAGGTAAAAATAAAGGATGCATCTGATGGCAAAAACCTCAAATAGGCACTAGAGGATGGAGATGTCCATCTTCCCCTTGTGGGAACTCAGTTTTCTACACGATCATCCATCCTAATTGAAGAGACTCAAGAAGTTAATTTGGGTACTACTAAAAATCCTAAAATCACCTATGTAGCTAAATCACTCTCAGAGCCTGAATATGCAGTCATTGTCTAGTTACTCCAAGAGGGTGTTGTTAACTTTGCCTGGTCATATTTAGACATGTCAGGCTTGGATCCCGCTTTAGTGGTCCACCATCTAGACGTTCTCCCTGATCCCAAGCCTGTCAAACAGAAGCTCCGCAAGATGCAACCACAGGTAGCATTGTTAGTCAAGAAGGAATTGGAAAAGTTATTGGATGCAGGTTTTATCAGACCAATTGACTACTCTAAGTGGATCTCCAATATAGTACTAGTTGCCAAACCAAATGGAGATATTCGGATCTGCACAGACTTTATGGACCTTAACAAGGCCTGTCTAAAAGATGACTTCCCTCTACCTAACATTGACATGTTGGTTGACCTCACAGCAGGACATGAGATGCTCTCCCTTATGGATGGCTTCTCTAGTTATAATCAGATTCGAATTGCACTTGAGGACCAACATAAGACCACCTTCACAACACCTTGGGGTACTTTCTATTACAATGTTATGCCCTTTGGTCTCAAAAATGCAGGGGCAACATATCAAAGGGCAATGACAGTCATATTCCACTGACCTCATCCATATCATCATGGAGGATTATGTCGATGACTTGTTAGGAAAATCCAGAACACGAGCGGAACATCCTACCATCCTGAAAAAGATCTTTGAACGATTAGAGTAGTACAAGTTGCGGCTAAATCCAAAAAAGTGTGTCTTTGGGGTTACATCAGGAAAACTGTTGGGTTTTATCATCTCCCGAAGGGGTATTGAAGTGGATCTCACCAAGGTGAAGGCTATCCTAGACATGCCACCCCCATGCAATCTGAAATAGTTAAGAAGTCTCCAAGGGAAGATGTAATCCATTCATCGGTTCATAGCCCAGCTCGCGGATAAGTGTCAGCCATTCACTCATCTCTTGAAGAAAGACTCCACCTTCCGATGGAACCAACAATGTCAAACAGGTTTTGATAAAATCAAAGAATATTTAGCTCATCCTCTGATCTTGATGCCACCAATTCCAGGGAAACCTCTCCTGCTATATATCTCTACCACTTCAGTCGCGCTAGGGGCATTGTTGGCACAACATGATGAATCATCGAAAGAGAGGGTGATCTATTACATCAGTCAGACGTTGGTCGGCTATGAATTAAACTACTCCCCCATGGAAAAGGCCTGCCTCGCACTAGTCTTTAGCACACAGAAATTCTGACATTACATGCTCAGCCATCTAGTCAAATTAATTGCTAAAATTGATCAATTGAAGTATCTGCTATCTAGAATCACTCTAACTGGCTGCATGGCCAAGTGGGTCATGCTCCTAAGTGAATTTGACATAGATTATGTGGAGTGAAAATCCATAAGGGACAGGTCATAACTGATCAGTTGGATGAGGCACCATTAGTAGATGCTTACCCTCTAGACACTAAATTCCCAAACGAAGAAGTTTACACAGTTACAGAGGCACCAACTTGGACATTGTATTTTGACGGTTCCTATACTCATAATGGATCAAGCGCAAGAATTTTATTAGTTACCCCTCAAGGTGACTACATTCCAAAATCATTCAAGATAGCATTCTCGTGTACCAACAATATAGCAGAATACAAAGCTCTCCTCACCGGCCTCCAAATTGCAAAGCAGTGGCACATAACTCATTTAAAAGTCTTTGGTGATTCTTTGCTAGTCATTAGGCAGGTTAATGATGAGTTCCTAACCAAAGATGATAAGCTATTACCCTACAAGTGCATGGTGGATGATTTCAAGAAATATTTCACCTCTATACAATTTGAACAAATTCTTAGGGTACGAAATAAAGCAGCTGATGCAATGGCCACTATCAACTCCCTGATTGACAGGCCTAAAGATCGGACGGAATGTGAATTCCTTGTGGAACAACTTTTAATCCCAGCATATGATATCCTTGAGAATGACATGGTGTGCGACATTGTGGGTCCCACTTCCCCATGGTACTAGGACATATACACCTACCTCCATGATAATATTATACCCCTAGATCTTACACGCAATCAACGCAAATCCTTTGTCCATCGTTCTTCTCGATACATTATCGCCGGTGATATGCTTTATCATCGCGGGTATGATGGAATCCTCCTTATATGTCTGAATGGGACTAAAGCCCATGCTACACTAACAGAAGTATATAGTGGTGTTTGTGGAGCTCATTCAAATGGTATGGCTTTGGCCAAACAAATTCTCCAAGCTGGATATTATTGGCCTACATTAGAGCATAATGCTTGTGAATTTGTGAAGAAATGTCTTCCTTGCCAACAACATGTAGATTTAATTCATGCTCTGGCACAGGATCTTCACCCCTCCTAGCACCATGGCCATTCTCTCAATGGGGTTTCGACTTGATTGGCAAGATTTACCCACCATCATCCGATGGCCATACATTCATAATTACCACCACTGAATACTTCACTAAGTGGGTGGAAGCAATACCACTCTCACAAATCACCAGTATCCAAATCTCAAAATTTATCCTTTACCATATTCTTTGCAGATATGGTATCCCATCCACCATCCTCTCTGATAATGGAAAACCCTTTAAAAAACAAGCCATGAAACACCTCTATGACACCTTTCATATCCAGCATCGTTGGTCAACGCCTTATTACCCTCAGGGTAATGGTCAGGCAGAAGCAACCAACAAAACCCTTATCCGCATCCTCAAAAAGGTCATCAATAACACTGGTCGAGATTGGCACCTCCATATTCATCCCGCCCTCTAGGCATATTGCACATCCATTCGCACCCTGACAGGCGCCACCCCTTATTCTTTAGTATATGGTGTCGAAGCCATCTTTCCAATTGAAGTCGAGCTCCCATCATTGAGGATTTCTTTGAAGAATCTTATCAGCGAAGAAGATGCTCGTGTTGCACGACTTGCACAGCTGGAATTACTAGATGAATGAAGAATAAAAGCCTATAATCATCTGCAAGCATACCAAAACCACCTCAAACATAATTACAATAAAAAGGTCCATCCTCGACAATTCCAGGTTGGTGATTTTGTTCTTAAGGAAAACCAACACACTCAACAGGATCATGATAAAAAGAGAAATTTGAGGCAAACTGGTTGGGGCCTTATATCATAGCCACCAAATATGGATCTGGGGTATACAAGTTGACTACTCTAGAAGGAGAGCCTCTCAAAGAGCCCATCAATATCATGCATCTGAAGAAGTTCTACACCTAAATCCGCTCGGTAACCCCACCTAATCGTAAAAAAATCAAAATAATAATAATAATAATAAAAAAAAAAAAAAATTCAGAAAAATCCAAAAATAGTAAAGAGAAATAAATTTGTCCTATAGTGAAAACCACCTCTTGGTGGTGCCTTGGATAAGTATGGATGGTGAAAACCTGGTAACAGGCATCATCCGTAGAAAGCTTAATCATTATCTACCTGGCATCCTAGTTATTTTATGCTTTCATCCGCACTATCGTCCTCACCCATCTCATCCTAGACCGCTTGGTATATATTGATTGAGCATTAGATGACCCATCTAGCCTATCCCCCATCCTGAGCTTTTCAGTATCCCACTTTGAGCTTATGTCATTCATTCCCCTTGTCAGTCGGTCTGTGTCATCATATAGGATCATCCATTGTGTCAGTCTCCATCTAGATCTCATTCTTTCTCATCACTCATCGAACTACGTTGCCCCTGCGCTATCACGTAGGCAAGGCTGATCATTTGATCTGCCCCTGGGGTATTCTTACCATCACATGTCGGTCGTCTATCATCTGTCTTCATTGTCCTCTTTCTGCTTTATCCATAGTCTTTTCATGAACTACGAGGGCTCTACGCTTTCACGTAGGCAAGGCTAATCTTTGATCAGCCCCCGAGCCCCTAGGTTTGTAGGATGTGTCAGTTTGTGTCCTTATCTGGCTTGTTATTCTCAAATAAAATCCTAATATTATTGAAATATTCGGTCAATGAAGAACATCTGGTGTCAAACTGGGTCATTCTAAATTAGTATCCATCATCGGTCTCAACAGGATGCATCCTTCATAGCAGACCTCATCAATCCAATCCATCCCCTTGATCCTATGGCAAAGGACATTTTATAATTAATTGTGATCTTTTGATGTCTTGGAATTTATTTGTCATTTAAAGCTCACTATCAACACTTGTCAGGGTTGCCTTGATCCATCATATCATGGTGTGCTTTGACTCATCTATATAGGGGCTTGTCTTGGTCTTTTCTTTGTTGTTGTCTTCTCGGTTGTCCCACGTAGTACCCACCAAGATCCCTTGGGTCTTGTGTTACATTGGGGTATCCTTGTGTGTTTGTGGTTATCCCAATACCTGGCCCAACCAAGGTCATCATACCCTTGGGGTGTTGGGGTAGCTTTTTTTGTTTGTTGTGTTTGTTTCATGCATTGGATGCCAACTCACCTTAGTCTTACATGACAAGGTATCCAGTATCTTATGCTATAGCAAAAATCAGTGCTCCAAAGATGGGAACTCATATTAGGATTGCATTTCATCATTCATTGCATTGCATTCACCCTATGGTTTTGGTTGTGCAAGTACTTTATCCCGCTCTCTCCCATTCTTCTCAGGATACTAAAAGTTTTTGACAGGTGACAAATTACACCTATTTTTCACAAATCACTACATACCCATCTTACACTGTCATGTCAGTTCTTATTGACACTTATGACCATGTGTTATTCCTTTCATCATTAATTCACTATAAATTACAAAAGCATTATCACATATTAGGTTCATATTATTAACCACACATACATCACCACCTGCATCACAACATGTTAGATCCATGCATGCATGGCCACCTGCATCACAAAGTTTCAAGCTTCTAGTACATCACATCCTGCATATATAAGATGTTCATACAAAATCCATCATACACATATACATACATGACAATAAGTCAACTAGGCATCCATACATATAAGTCATCATAGATACAACATGTGCACCCATCATATCACCATGCGAATATCTCCATTAATAAAATCATCTACATAAACTTAATCATCTACATAAGCATCATAAACATGTGCATAAATAAACCAACATATCCATCCACATAAGCAGGAATTATCATATACATGTGCATACATCAACTAAATCACCCATCACAAAAGGAAACATACTACATAGTGTCAATAAGAACTGTCCCATGTCATAATCAAAATAATATAATGTGCATCACATGTCCATCATACATCAAAATCTATCATGTATCCATCACATAATAAACTACAAAATCCAGAGATATAGAACATTTCTAATCTATGTCAATAAACCCTACATGCTCCACCCTGCATCTGTCAAAAACTCAGTAACATGTCACCTCCCGAATGAGCTACCCACATTTGATCTCTATGGTGAATCTGGTACTAATCTCTTGCCTGGTGTAACACCCGGTGAATCACTATAACCTCGAGTTCATGTCCCTAACGACTGAAATGGTGCTGGCATCTGTGGTGCCTATCGAGTATACTGAAATATCCGCTGGGCCAGGTCTGGAACTACATGGTAGTACATGGCCATCCAAAATCCTGCCTCTCTCGCATTCTCCTCTCACTCTACAACCTGAACCGGAGCGGAATTCCACTCCTGACAATATCTATCCTGCTCCCAAGCCTCCTGGGATAGGCGTAACTGCGCCATCTTCACCTGAACCCGATCTCTCATCTCCTCGGCAGCCACTGCCCTAGCTACTGTTGCATCCCTCTCCCCCTGTAACCCTTGCATATCTGTTCCTATCCCACCGCTGACCTACACTGACTGCCACCGAGCCACTAATGTATCTCGCTCCCCCTACAGTGTCTGCATCTGTATCACTGCAGCATCTCTCTCCCTCTTTGCAGCCTATAACTAATTAACCACTCCATCCATGTCCCTCTGAAGCTCCTACACTCTCAATACTGTTGCATCTCGCTCTCTCTGCAACACTGACAACTCTGAAACCACCTCCTCTCTCCTCCTTTGGAGAGACTGTATCTGTGCCTCTGCCAACTCTCTCACTCTGCAACACCTGAACCCGCATCTGCATCACATCCCTCTCTGCCTCTACTACTTGTACCTGCACCTATGTTGCATCTCTCTCTACCTGCATAATACGAGCCTTCTCCCTCGCTTGCCTCTCTCTCTCCTGCATCACCCCCATCTCTCCTACCGTCTCCTCCAAGCAATATACTCTATCCTGTAGCTCATCTCACTCCTGTCGGAGATCACCCCCTGCTGACACATGCTCGGTCATCCCCTCTGCCCCCCGGCCTACAATATAATAGTCTCTGCCTGTAGTTTGTCACGGTCCCAACTGACAGCAACTAACTCATCTCATATCTCCTATATAACAACCTGCAGTCTCTCTCTCCCCCTCCCCATCACCTCTACCTGCGCAGTTAAGAGGTCAACCATAAGTCCATAATCCCTCTGACCTACTACCAGTACTCTTGATAGCTCGACTCTGAGTCTGATCACTTTTGCCTTGGCTACCCTCAACCTCTGATCTATGCTCTGAAGCCTCTTCGTAGTGTCTCTCAGGTGAATAATCAGATCTCCTGAGGTAATGACAAGAACCATCACCAATGGCTCTACATCCCAAATATCCATATCTGACACATCTCCATCTATCTCCATAGCATCATCGCCCCCTACCCTCCTACTCCTGCTGATCCTTCCAATCCTCCATAGAAGGACAGACTCGAACTCTCCACGGCTAACCATGCCTCCCCACTCTCATCTATCTCCTCGGCTCTCCTATCTCTAGCTACTCCTCATCCTCACTCTCCCCTATCAATGGGAGGCCCCTGCCCTGACACAATCTGCCCCCCTCTGTTGTCTCCTACTCTCCATCCTCCCTAACCAACTCCTGGCCTCAATCTCCTCTTAGGCTCCATCCTGCTGACTAACTCCTACCACCCCCTCCTGCTTTGTCACGGTTTGTACCCTCATCAGTCATCTCCTACCCACTATCCTCTCTGGTTGGCTCCTAGCCTCCATCTCCTAACCTCCATCCTGCTGTCTATCCTCTCCCTGCTCAGCTCATACCAACACCCTCCTCTATCATACCCTACCTCCTATCCCAGTCTACTGGCCAGCTCTACCCTCCACTAAGTGTATCATCTCCACCTCTGACTCATCCTGTCCTCCCACCTCTGGCTTAGGATCTAGCCCACCCTCCAATCATACTACCTCTCTTTCCCTCCTCCGCTATCTCCTCCTCCTCCTCACTAACTATCCCCCTGCCTCCATCCTCTCTCCTCCCCTATGTGCCTATCCCCTCCTCTCTCTAGCCTCCTAGCCCTCATCCTCTAATCCAAATCCTACGACTCCTACAATAGGCACCAGTGGTGTAATCCTCTCCCATCGATGGTTGCGCAACCACCAGTCATATCATACTGTCACTCCTGCATCCTCCACTCTCACACATCTCCCAAGGTAGGGTACCTACACTGTCACTGGCCATGCTACTCTAGCCTCCCTCGGTCTAAACACAGGCCCTCATGGTCACTCCCTGGTGAGTCACCGAAACCTCCTCGGCACACCAGGAATATCCTGTGTCAGCCCAAACTGTCTCACCACCCTGTTTGGTCAATGCATCTCCACTATGCGTAGAAGACTCCCAATCAAGATGCACTAGGTCATAAAGTACCCTCTCTGTCTCTCCGTCTGCTCCCTCCACCCCCTGAAGTGTCGATACATATAAGGTCACCATACTATGTCTCTCTCCTGCAAATCATCCATCATCCTCCTCCATCCCTCCATATCTCCTGACCTCCTGTGCCACAAAATCCAGCCTCTCGCCTCTCCATACCCCCATACCATCGACTCCCTATCATCCTCATATCCCTCCCTCACAATAATCGGTCTCGTCACCATAATATGCCCCCATGCCCACACCTGTAGAAGAGTCGTGTGTGTCAAACTCACTATATTCCGATAGCAAATCATATGCATATCCCTGTACAACTGGGCTAGGACACAGGTACCCCATGCGATCTGTCCCTCACGCCACTCAATAATGTGTCAAATCACCTCCATAAACCTCAGACTGCAATACCGCCTACTACAATCTGGTAGCAATATCCCACTGATTAGACCACCTAGAAATAAAGGCAGAGGTGGTACCCCCACTGTCAAACATCTATCTAGATCCAACTGCGGACCCTGTAGAGGCAGGTTGACATGTCCAAATAACACTGTCATAGTATGCTCTAACTCATCCCTCTCGATACCACATCACTAAGTAGTATCCCTGCTATCGGCAGATTCAGGATGCGCCATACATCCTCTAGTGTCACCGTCATCTCCCCTGTCGGCAGACAAAATGTCGATGTCTCTAAGCTCCATCTCTCTATCAAGGCCATCAGCATTGCTCAATGCGCCCTCATCACTGGCACCTCTAAAAAGTGTAATAAACCCGCATGCTCTAAAACTGCATGATCAACGCCAGTCATCGCTACTACAGTCGTTGTCAATACCTCCGACTGTCGCTCATGTGTCTGTAACCGCACAAATCCCTGCATCTACACCACCTGATTATCAGTACACAATCTTCCCAGCCCCGAGACATCTTTTACTTACCTCTTTACTTTTTTTTCTCTCTTCATCCTCATCTTGCCCCCATCAGGGCGGTCTCTTCTTTTTGGCCTCCATGGTCCACCCTCTTTACCCCCGGTTCCTTTTGGGGTGCACTTGCCCCGCGTTGGGGCAGATCCACCCCAATTCGGGGCGACTCCGCCCTCACTGCCGGGGTGACTCCGCCCCAGCTTGGGGTAGCTCCACCCAACCTAGGGCGACTCCACCCTCGCTGCCAGGGTGAGCCCACCCCAACTCGGGGCGGCTCCGCTCCCTCCCGGGGTGAGCCCC
>VDFB02352724.1:0-24768 GCA_007258455.2 Sequoia sempervirens
TGGGAGAGCCTTAAGTTTAAAGAAGATCTATAGGAGGGTCAAGTTAAACTGGTTCCATGCCTAAGATCCTCAAATTTGTGATCATTCAATCAATTTGAGTGAATGAAGTCATGAAAATGATGATATTGACATTTCAAGGTCATCCGCGAAATTCCTCTTACGCGATTCTTGAATTTCCATTTTCTACTTGTTTTTCCTAAAATTTTCTGCTTATTCAGGTTTCATCTTCCCATGGATTTCCATTTATCTAGATTTTTTAGAAATCCTTTGTTCCTTTTTTCTCCAAATTCTGATCTATTGTTGTTTACATTGGAATTTTGTCTTAGGTGGAATTCTCAGAAACTTCATTGAAAAGGAAGGATTAAGAGATAGCATGGTTTATTAATGAGTGATTATGATCTTAGGATTAATTTGGGCTATTTTAAGATGTCTCATGGCGTTTCTTTGATATGATAATTGATCAATTAAATGATTATGAGGGGGCTTTTATTTTTATTTTGCTAGAATCCGTTTGGCTAGAAATTTTTTGAAATTCCTCTTTGGCCTAGATTCCACAGATGGTCTGAAAAACTAAACTTTGATGTGATCAATTTTTATGAGATTTAAAGGCATCTTGCTTAGCTTGGGATTCATTTTGAGGATGAATTTGTTATTTGTGATTAATTAACTCGGGTTTCATGTGATCTTTACTATGGTTTCTTCATTGAGTGCAGGCTGAGTCAAGTAAAGCAGTGGCTGGTGGAACCAAGGGTAAGGTGATGGATCCAAGTGCATAGGGGTCTTTTGTTTCTGAAACAAAAAGAATTAAGTTGGACATAAAGGGGAGAAAAATATTTGTGCCTAAACCTCTTAGCTTGGAGCAGTTGAGTAGGTAGTGGCGAGATGTATATGTTCCTGCAAATGAGGGCCCTATCACTGCACATCAGTTGGATGATGTTACTACCTATATTGTAGTTATTGAAAAGTATCAAAATAGTAAGGTTGAGTGGGATAAGTCGGTGGAGCAATCAAGAGAAAATATTAAATCTATTGAGAAGATAATTAAGGTTTTACCTTTGCCACCTATAGCCGACTTGGATAGGGTACTTTTGATGATGCATGAGAGGGTAGAGTGAAATAAATACAAAGGAGGAAGTAGTTAATGCAAGGCTACATTAGAATTTGTGCTTCCCTATTATTTTGCATGCATTGGTCTAAACTATATTGGAGATCCTAGGCTGACGTGGATGGAGTTCATGCATTTAATGCATATTCTATCTTATTTTGAATTCCTCTTGGCCGACTTATTTTATGGCCATTTATTATTATTGTAAATTCTAATTAGGCCAACATGCCTTGGGGGGTTTCTATAAATATGGCATTATGCCTCATTTGTAAGGGCTAGATAGATAGTTTTGGATATAGGAGCGAATTAAGTAGTAGAGCAAGAGTTAGAAGTTAGTTTATTTTGAGCAAGTGTTGTAACACAAAAAATTGGAATTGTTGTTGTTATTAGGTGATTCAATACAATTGAAGACATTGTGCTTTGGTGAATTCTTTTGTATTGATTTATCTTGCATGGTTCTTGTTGTTCTATCTTTTGAGATTGCTTGAGAAGTATTAGATATATGTTAGATTTAGAATTAGACATGATTCAATGGTGTTTATGGTTTGATTCTTGAAGTGTTTGTAGCAATCCCTGGTCCACACTTTTTGTAGCTAGCTTATTGTTGGTTGCTTTGCAAAGTTAGCCTGGACCTTATATTCATTGTGCTTAGTTCAATCGTGAAGGTTTATTCATTTCAATTGCAATAGGGTTGTCTTGGATGAATGTTCATAATCTAAAAATCTTTAATACCATAGAAGATTGCACTATTTTTGTGAGATTGTAGATTCATCTGTGTCAAGCAGGGATTAGTTTCTAAGGGATTGGTCCATTTCAAGTGTTAATCATTTGCATTGTCAATCTTAGGGTTAGTGTTAAATTTAGAAGTCTCTCAAAACCTTCTCTCTTTTGTTATTTCTTTATCATTCAAGTTAGATTTAGGATTGAAGTATCATCATATTGCTAGATCCGATAAATTAAAGGATTCAATATTTGCTTGCGTAAGGTCCCTTTAGTGATTACCGCATTTTCACATTTATCAAAAGTTGTTTATGCATTGTCATGACTGACATTAGAGACCTTGGGGTTATCTCTTGAGGCTTGCTAATAGAGATTTTACCTTTCAAGAGAGATAGGATATTATATTATGTTTGAGTTGTTGCTATGCAGAAAAAAATCATCAACCGCTCTTGCTCAAAAAACATAGTCTCGATATTACTTTTCATCAACATGAGCTCCCTCCTTTGGAATTATGAAAAAAACATGAGGCCTTTATGATAATTGCTCAATTCCATCACATAGGTATCAAACACACTCTCATAGATAATGGTTTTTCCCTTAATGTGTGTAGTGTGAGTCTCCTTGATCATTAAAAGTTGATCGTTCAACAAATTAATACCTATTCCATTTCTATTCAAGGATTTGATAATACAACAAAGCACCGGATAATCACTTTACCTATCCATCCTATCCATGTCATGCCTTATGACCTTTCATATAATCTCTTTTTAGGCTGACCATGGATTCATGAGATCAATGTGGTGCTTTCAACCCTTCACTGTGTCATGAAATATGTTTATAAAAATTGTATTTATCAAATTGAAATTGACCCTGAGCTTGAAAGTTGCTTGCATCTTGAAAAAGGGGTTACCAGTCCTTTAAAAATGTTGATTCCAACTCCTAACACTAATCCTCTTGAAATTGAACAAAACTATATAGAATCAGTCTCTAAATTATTTGGTGATGATTGGGGATCCTTAGAATTTACACCATCATTTATGGATGAATACATACTTACACAAAAGAAAGATGAGAATTAAAAAAAACCAACAATTATGTCTACTCAAAATTATGAACAATAGTCTCACACATCTATCTCTTATAACATGGATGAAAATGCAACATATACAAAAAAATTTGATGAGATAGATTATCAATCTCCACCTACCTCGTACGAAATGGAAAGAATCTATGGGAAAGGTTATAAATTTGTAAAACAACTGGGATATAGGGGAAAAGGCTATGGAAAACATGAACAATGTATTCGTGTCCCTATTGAACCTAATATGCAAGATGTGAAAACATGATTGGGATATTCATTTTCTAATACAACCAAAGCCACTCATCAACCATCCTTAAACATTAATGTGATCACATGTCTCCCACAACAAAAACTCACAATCAAACATCCTAATTTGCTTGACTCAAACCTACCACCTTCATGGTTGTATGCCTATAGTGATGAGGCTTCGAAACACATATTAGGTGTTTATGATATCCCATCCTTGTCTACTTCCATCAAACACATTACTTGTACTATGAACATTACCGAGAAAGAAGCAAGTGATATCATTGAAGAATTTTTGGAATATGAAAGTCCTAAATCCAATGCACTACCTTTAGGAGACACACTTGACGTGCTTATGGACATCAATGAAAAAGATAAATTTATTAAAATTGGGAAGTGCCTTGATGATGAAGAACAAGAAGATACAACTACTTTACTTCATTATTTTCCAAAAAAAATTGCTTGGAAATATTCTGATATGCCAGGAATTGACCCAAAAATTGTGATGCATAATATTGTCCTTGATACCAATGTTAAACCCGTTCACCAAAATATTCACAAAATGCATCCTAGTGTGGCCTTGCATGTTAAAGATGAACTTGAGAAACTTCTTGATGTCGAATTTATTCACCCTATTGATTATTCTCCTTGGATCTCAAACATTGTCATTGTTGCAAACCTGATAATCGTATTAGGATGTGCACCAATTTTCAAGATTTGAATAAAGCCTCTTTAAAAGATGATTTTCCACTTCCTAATATTGATATGATTGTGGATTCAATTTTTGGACATGCTTTTTTGTCATTCATGGATGGATTCTCTGGTTATAATCAGATCCTTATTAACCCTCAAGATCAATACAAAACTGCATTTACAACTGTTTGGGGAACACTTTTTTGGGTTGTAATGTCCTTTGGTTTAAAGAATTCCAGCACAAATTATCAATGTGTGATGACCTTAATATTTCATGATTATATTCAAAAAATATTAGAAGACTATGTCAATGATATCATTGCTCAATCATTAACTCAACAAGAGAATGTAAATGTCCTTCATATTTTTTTTGAAAGAATCAAACAATATAACATGCAATTGAATCCCAAAAAAGTGTCTTTAGCATAGATAGTGGTAAAATCTTAGGGTTTTTCATTTCTCATAGGAGCATTGAGGTGGAAACAAAGAAAATAAATGCAATTGTTCACATGCCACCTCTGAAAAGAATTTCTCAGTTACGTACATTACAAGGCCGCATTCACACTATTCATTATTTCATTGCATCTTTAGTTGATTGCACATTACCGTTCACACATCTCCTCGAAAAGGGTGTTCCTTTTTATTGGGATGAGGATTGTAAATAGGATTTTGAGAGTCTAATGGAATATTTAGCTACTCCACCTATTTTACAACCAGTTGTGCCACATAGACCATTTATCTTGTACATCACCGCATCTACCCATGCTCTTGCAACATTGTTGGCTCAACACGATGATAGTGGTAAAGAGCACAATATCTATTGCATTATCCACACCCTAATTGATTATGAGACACATTATTCACCAATCCAAAAAAATTTTTTGGCTCTTGTATTTGCTACAAGTAAGTTGTGTGAATATTTACTGAATGCTAAAATACAAGCTATCACAAAATTTGATCCTCTTAAATATATTTTCAAAAAAACTAATCTCTCTGTACTTTTAGCTAAGTGGGTGATGTTGTTAACAGAGTTTGATCTTAAATTTTTTTCACAAAAAGCAATAAAAGGTCAAGCCTTAGCCGATTATTTAGTTGACACTCCTTCTCCCTTTGCTTTACCTACTATTGATTCCTTTCCTAATGATCATGTCTTCATCATTGATAATAAACCATGGGAATTATTCTTTGGGTCGGTCTAAGTGTAGAACAGGTTTTGGTGTTGGTCTGGTCCTAATTCCACCCGATGGTAAACCTATTCCCTTATCCTATCATTTAAATTTCCTATGTACAAATAATACAACTAATTACTAGGCATTGATCACAGGATTGCAAGTTGCTTGATCTCTTCATGCTAAACATGTTAAGATCTTTGGCGATTCACAATTAGTCATCAAAAAAATCAGTGGTACATATCAAACTAAGCATGAAAAATTATTAAGATACAAGGATCTTATAATGAAGCTATTAGAAAAATTTGATTCATTCAACATTGATAACATCCCATGCAAAGACAATTGACATGCAAATGCAATGGCAAGTGCCGCTTCTCTCATATCCCCACTCGATCCTTCTAAAAATTTCACATTTGTTATTCATTCCATCATGATACCTTCGATTGATACTTCGATAGATGACATTTTTGTGATAACTCAAGCACCTTCGTGTGAATGGTATGATACAATATATAATTACCTAAAGAATGGTACCCTTCCTGAACCTACAACAACAAATATTTGAAAGCACTTACGAAAACTTGCAACTAAATATGTGATTCTTGCAGATGCATTGTATAGAAGATCTTTCAATGGTCTTCTATTACGTTGTCTTAAAGATTCATAAATCCCTATCGCGCTTGAACAGGCTCATGCTGGTGCTTGTGGAGATCATTTTGGAGTTCGTTCATTAGTGCAAAAACTCATCCATATGGGTTATTATTGGTGACATATGGAAAAGGATTTCTTTGCCTATGTTAAATGATGTCACAAATGTCAAGAGCATAACAATTTGATTCATGCTCCTACTGTTGAGCTTCGCACCAATGTTCCCATTTGTCCATTTTCAGTATGGGGGTTAGATCTTATTGGAAAAATTTCATCTCCTTCTTCTTATGGACATATGTTTATCATAACTGCAACTGATTATTTCACAAAATGGGTTGAAGCTATTCCTCTTCGTTCAACAACTGCTGACATAATTTTTCATTTCATCTTGGAACACATAATTGCTCACTTTGGACTTCCTTCTACAATTGTTTTAGATAATGGAACACCATTTAAGAATAATGAAGTTCAACAATTTCTCCAACTCTTCAACATTCAACATCATTTTTCCACACCGTACTATCCACAATCCAATGCATAAGCTGAAAACACTAATAAACTTCTTGAACAAATCTTTAAGAAAACCATTAGTAATAATCATAAAGATTGGAATACACAAATTTCTTATGCAATTTAGGCTTATAAAACTAATGTTTGATCATCTATGAGAAATACCCCTTATAACCTTTTTTATGGTACCGATGCAATTATGCCCTTGGAGTTAGAAGTTCCTACTTTGCGAGTTGCTCTCCGAGATATTTTTGATGATGACGCTTATAAATCTCAATGATTACACCAACTTGAAATGATCAATGAATAGCATATCAATGCTCTCAAACATTTCCAAGCTCACATCAAACAATTACAATTCAAACACAATAATCATGTTATTCCTAGATTTTTCTCTAAAGGAGATTTTGTTCTTATTGAAAATTAGTGCAATGTTAATGCTGATAATGAAGATAAAGATATGTTTACCCCTAATTGGTTGGGACCTTATATAGTTGATACCAATTATGGGTCTGGTGCTTATCTCTTAAAGAAGGTTGAAAAAACACCCCTTAGGGATCCCATTAATGCCACACATTTGCATTCATATTATCTTTGATCCTCTTTGAATAGTATGATTGGTATAGAAGTGTTGATTAAAGTTATTGGATATTTTTCCACATAACTTTCACATTGCTTTGTTCTTGACAACTAGCTTTGCATTTGTCTTGGAAAACTAAGGTAATTATGTTCATTTTATAATTTCCTTAGGGCTCATACTATTCCATTTCTTGTTGTGTTAAGTTAAATCCTTCTCAGTATATTTAATTTAACATATTCTTTTTCTCATCACCTATATATGTAAAACTACAATATGTTTTGTAGTAGATCACATCAATTCTGTTAAATCATGAAGCCATTAATTAAATAATTTTTATCACAAGTCATTTAATTAATCACATAGTATTGAACAATATTCATATACAATAAACGATTTACATCATCATAATAACAAAGGTGTATGTCTCTCTATATATATCAAAAGTTTTATGTACATCTCAGAATCATCTCATAATGGTTTGTGAGAGCTAGACCCCTCAGGATTTGGCACTTGTTATTCAGTCCCTGGACATTGTGAGACAATTGTTTGTGACCATGATCATGACCTCTTGAGTCTTAGTACATAATTTAGACCCTATGCTCGACCAATTGCAACAAGCCACTCCTCTGCAATATGATCCCTCTCTACCTATGTATGAGCTAGCTCTGCATGAAGTCTCTCTACCTCTACTAATTCCTGTGATGACTATAGTGCACTCTTAGCTTGATGGAGTCACCTCCTCACACTCTTGTACACTGCTCACAACCTCACAAATGGTCTGAGTGACTTTGGATCTTCTTCCATAATCAACGTGGGCACCCAATTAGGATCTATCTCATCATCCTCGAGGGATGCTGGCACTATCTCTGTGGAGGCCTAACCATAGAACTCTCGCTAGTCTCTCGTTTCTCCTGCAAGATAGATCATGCACACAATTAGTCACCAATCATCATGATATATATATAAAAATAACTAATGCATAAATCACTAAAGGACATGCATAAAATCAAATACCATCACCTACATTTCTAGATGCATGAGGAATGTCTATCTCCTCATCTCTATGGGGCATGAAGGATGTGCTAGCCTCTCTCTGACTCTACATACTAATGTCTTCTATAGCTACTACTCGTGATCTAGTCATGTAAGTATGTGAGGACTCTCCATACTCATATTGATCCTCAATAGCTACTTCATCACCCTCACTTAGGGGTGGCTCCTCCTCACAATAATACTCAACCTCATAGTCCTCCTCCTCTTCATCCTCTCCTCCCTCCTCATCTTCATAGTCAGGATCAACCTTCGACTGGTACTCCTCATCGATCAAATCTATAAAAATATTTGCTGGTCTATACCATACCTCCTCTGCTCTCTCCTCTGGCTCATCATCTACTGTTGCTACCTCTACATCACCTAGAGGGAAATCCATAGGGAACATAAGAGCTAGTCATGCATACGTCCACCACTCCTCATACTCACCTATGCTACTAAAATCATCAATGTTGGATTTTGGTGGTTGGTCATGGTCTGAATCATCAGAATCAATCTCATGAACATGATCTATAGTCATCTGAACAATATCCCCTGGCCTTTGGGCACTCCACACTAATCATCTAATGAAGGGGCACACCCCCGGTGGTGTCTAAACCTATCAAAACTGCCACATGATTCGCTCGTAGTAGAATGGTCATACAACATAGTCATGCATCCCTACCAAATATCTATCCATCTACATCCTCTATAACTACCCAGTGTGATTTTGCCATTGAAGAGTTAGTAGATAAGGTCTCCATAAATCTCATCCTCCTCCAGCCTGTCAAATCTCACCCTCCAAAAGTCTAAATCCCTATACTGCCATAGCTGTCTCAAAGGATAACCGAATGCTCATGGGTACTCTACCACTATAGTACACATCCAATAGGCCTGGTACATGTGATATGCTCAAGGCACCACACTTTTAGAAGCGTATAATGGACCATACTATCGATCTACCGATATCCAAATCTCCTTAGATCATAGTAAAAATCTGCCAGAATGTAGTGACCCCATGCATAGACTATCCTCTAATCATACATCCCTTGTACCAAGTGTACCAGTCCCTCATCCAAGTGTTCCACTCATCCATCTAAATTGAGTAGTAGTGCCACTGTGTGCATCATAATCCATCTCACCACAGGAACTTGTGAGTAGAACAACATAGGCAGCTCGATCCATGCTCTCACCCTCTCATCATGTATCGGTCCTCCTAGGAAATACTGCATATCTCTCTTCTTTTCATGGAATGATTGATCCCCTCAAAAATACACTCGCGCTCCCCAAATCAGCACTTGGAGAATATGATATATGTCCTCGAGTGTGATCATCATCTTCCCAGTGGGAAGATGAAAGGTATAGGTATCTACGTCCTACCGCTCACACAAAACCATTGACATGGAATCATGGTATCTCATAGATGCAATCATGTATGCCCAATAGGTGCCCACTAACTGTAGATGGTCTATCTCTACTGCTAATAGTGCTAATGATAGATCTCTAAAAAATGACAACTATTTTCCCCCTAGCCACTACCGCGACTAGGCGAGAACCTATCAAAATCATCACAAAATACTCTAGAATTCATCTAAAATCTTCAATTTTCATATTATTCATCGTGCAAAGTGTGCTAAAGTTATTCTAGTGTGCTTTTCTAATGGACCTAGACACTTTATAAACCTTTTTGAACATTTCACAAAGAAATAGGGACACTTCACAAAGAAACAGGACACTTTGCAAAGAAATGCGACACTTTGCGAAGAAACAAGACACTTTGCAAACAAAAGGGACACTTTGTGAACAAAAGGGACACTTTGCAAACAAATGGGATACTTTGAAAAAAAGGGGACACTTTGTGAATTTTTTTCCAAGAACCCTAAATCAACCTATCCATGCATAATCATCATTACAATATCATCAAAATACATGGTGAAATTTGCAGAATCGACTCACCTCATGATATCATTCATCATATGCCACTTGCTCACGATGATCATCTAGCCACGAAGGTGTGTAATCCCGTCTACTTGACATCTTCTCCTTCTACTTGTCACTCTCAAGCTACAACAAAGGTAAAATGAATAGTAAGTGACAAATTACTTTCATCCACAACTTTTAATCACTTTTTATCTCTATTTACTTTTACATATTAACCTAATGTTCTCCTCTTTTCAATAGCTTATATTGTAGTCATTCTTCACATTAACATAATAGGAGCTAGGGTAATCCATTTTTTATGTTGTTTGATGCATTGGAATCATGATTTTTCACCCGACATCCTCATTTTCCTATCATTATGTGTCATGGTACTTGGAAATTCCCTATGATATGGTGGTTCTTCTTCAGCATGGTTAGATTGCTACCTTGATTCCACCTCCGTAAAGCAAGTGGAATCAAGGGGGCATACATCTACCCTCAAATTGGATTCCTAAGAGTTAGATAAAAGGATTTTTGGACAATTGATGAATGTGTATTGCAAGATGTGGATCCTAATGTTGTGGTTTGTAGATAACTACACTGGGGGCTTCGTTCTTCCATCTTCTGAATGTGTATCCGTTTATGTAGTAAGGTGCATCATTTAGAGTCCTTTAGCTTACATATTCACATTGAGTCATATGGGCACTAAAGTGGGGGCTAAATGTGCCATAGAAAATTGGACCCTCTTGAGAAAAGAGACAATTTCACACATAATTGGACCCACTTTTAACTCCCTTTACATCATTTACCCTTTAAAACAACATTTATAGGCCCCTTAGACCTATTAATTTTGATCTAGAGGCCCGTTTCACATGTGAACTCACATAAAACCTGACAAACATCATTTAGTAACATCATACCTTGACAACTCACCTTTAAACAACAATAGTGGGAAGCATTTGCCACCTTGGGTAAATGAGTCCCCTCTAGTGGGACCCATTCACCAATCGTCACGAATGAGTCCCTTTGAGGGAAAATTCAAAATCAAGTGGGAATTCAATCAATTTAACTCTTATTTTTGGTGAATGTCGGCCTCTTAGGTCTAATTAATAGGAAAATAAGGTGTTGTTTCCTATAAATACACATTTTAAGTCATTTTACACAATTTTTTATCATCTTTCATTATCACATTATCATTGTTCAAGAGTAATTCTAAAAGAAAGGCATTCAATAACAAGTTTTATCATCAAAAGTTGGAGTTTTAGGACAAAAAAATAGGGTTTTTTCAGGTCTTGAAACTCACTAATCTTGTCAAGATCCAACATTGCAAAGGGTTGATGATGGATGCCTATGGTGAGTCATGAAGAAATATAGGGTGAAGAGGTGCAACTAGCCACCAAATCATGCCTAAGGACTTGGTTTCCTATTGATTCCATCTTCCATTTTCACTCTATCTTCATATTAAGGTTTGCATTGTCTTCATTTAACATTTGCATGTCATTTTATATTCATGTTTTATGTGTTGTAGGGTTTCTAGGGTAGAGATACTGCATCATTTCAATCAATCTTGCATGTTTTGTTCTAGAACAATGGAATAGGACCCTTCTTATGTTTCAACTTTTCCTAGTCTTTAACACATCTAAGGCTAGGGTTTATGCATATTTTTCTCTATTCAAAGGTTTAATTACCTATCTAGGGGTTTGATTGAGGAAAACCCCCCATTAAATAAACTCTTTTAAGCTATTTTGTAAGATTTTCTGAGATTTGGAATTAGGTTTCCGTTAGAATTTGCTATCTAGGTGTCAAGATACAAGTATGAGTTTTGAATTTGTAGGAATCAAAAAGTAGATTGATTCACCATGCTTGGTGATTGAGTCCCACCCAAAGATGCATATTTGAGTTAGATATTGTTTTAGATCCCTGATTGTTAGAAAATAGGTTATGTGCAAAAAAGTCCTAGCTTGGGACTAATTCGTCCAAGGTGGTGAATGAGTCCCAATCAGCTCCCATACAAATTTCATTAGTTTTCCATTTTTTCATGTAATCCTCTACAAATTTCTAGGTGCACACATTCTCAAAAAAAACGTTCTATTTAGTTATATATTGCATTTCATTTACCGTTTCTATCTTTTTGCATACCACACTGTGTTTTTAAACAAAGCATAAATCTTAGTTTTGCATTTGTTTTCAATCACTTAGATTAATCTATTGTACTCAATTGAGTTCATTTGCATCATATCACATCCAAAAAATCCTAATTTGAGTGAATCATAAGCATTTTTGGAACCAATCTCTCTCCTTTCAAATGAAAACCCTAGAAGTGCTAGAGTAGCTTACAAGGAATGATAGAAAAATAAAACATACAATTCACTCACTCCATGATCAACCAAAATCCATCTCACATATCCTGAAAAAAAAACACTTCCATTTTACAAGCAAAACAAGATTACCGACAAGCACTGGAACAACAACAAGCTCAAGCTCAAACCCTTCAAGCACAACAAGCTTATCAACAAGCCTTGCAAAAAAAACAAGCTCAACAACAAGCCTTAGTTGAAAAACAAAAATAGCAAGCTCAACAACAAGCCTTAGTCACACAACAACAAGAAGCTAAAAAAAAAGCCTTAGTTGCACAATAAAAACAAGCTCGATAATAAGCCTTAGTCGCACAACAACAAGAATTGATAGCACAAGAATATTCCCACCAATAATAACTACAATGTTTATACTATAATCCCCAACAAAACATCATTAATCCAAGTACGTTAGGAGCATATACACCTCTACCACCATCACCTTTTCACTATCAAACTCCACATTACACACCATACAACACCTCATGATATCAAAATCCCACTTACAACTCATTTTCCATCCCACAATACACAACATATTCTCCTCTACCAAATTTTCAAGATGATGTGTCATCACAAGTCAAGGAACTCATACCATAGATCCAAGATATTCAAATGGGAAAAAAGAAGAAGCCACATACACAAAAAAACTTGTGCCCCTATCCATTTGATAAGAACATCACAATGGTAACCTTCCCACCTGGTTTTAAGGTCCCTAAATTTGATAAATACAAAGAGAGGGGGAATCTTGTGGATCACATCAAATAATTCCACGTAATGTGTATGGAGGTTTCCTACAATGATTCCTACTTGATGCGCCTATTTCCATAGAGTTTGGTGGGCCCCGCCATTGATTGGTTTTCACAGTTGTGTCCAAGGATTAAGTAATTTTAAGAAATCGTCGATACATTCATAGAAAAATTCTCCTTCAATCTTGACATGGATGTAATCTTAGAAGAGTCGTACACACTCAAGAAAAAAAAAGGAGAATCCTTCGCTAATTTCCTACAAAGGTGGAGAAAAAGAGCTAGTGAGAGCAAGTGGCCCATTCCTAACAAGCAACAGGTGGGGATTATCATAGTAAATTATGATCTAGAGCTATGCTTCCAATTAAAAATGCAATGTATAACTACTTATGATGAGTTTTCCCTAGGGCCCTTAACATCAAGAGAGCACTAATCTCACAGGGAAATACACAAGTGTATAAAGACAACCACCCATCTACTAGTTATAATGACAAGCCCTGTGTGTGCGCTAAAAACAAGAATGTGATGAATGATGGTGTTTTGGATGTTAAAGTGGTCATAAGTGATCCTAGGAAAAACATGAATTAACTAAACAACATGCACAACCAACTGTACAAAAAACCACACCACCACCATAGAGTAACCAAATTAATAACACCAACACACAACAAAAGGGATGCCCAATAGAAATAGCTACCCTAAACATAAATACACACCATTGGGGGAGCCTATTAAATCTATCATTTAGAAATTGGTATAGTCCCACTTGATTATGCTCCCCAATTTTTAGAACTATAAAAAACCTCAAGATAAACCACCTTCGTATAACGAAAATGATCTTGCGAAAGATTAAACGACATAAAATGTCAAACTGCATGAAATTCAAGAACGTTATCGAAGACCTCATTGAGAATGGAGACATAACTATTGATGTACCAATAGGTAATCAATACCTCAAGATATACAAGAATCCAATTATAGATCACAACAAAGGGAACAACAATGGAAAAGGGAAGAATTACAATAACGTGAAACATGTCTATTCTAATGTAGTCACCTCTTGTGACAACGTCATAACATTCGTCACTATCTAAGGACCTAGTGTAGAGTGTGGAGTCACCACACAATGTGGACAAGTCACCATCCAAGGAACTTCACCTCAACCTAGGGTACAATCTACATTACCTACATCAAACCTTAGTAACTACAGTCTCTTAGATCAACTAAAGAAGACACCCACATAGATCTCTATCTTGGAACTATTCAGGCTATCCCCTGTACATAGGAAGATATTAGAAAAGGATTTATCAACATCCTTTTTCCCTAAGAATATTGATACAAAGTAGTTTCAAGCTATGGTATGGCATATCACTACCCCTCATCTTCTCACCTTCTTGAAACAAGATCTACCAACACATCCATCCCATAATTGTAATTTACACCTTGTTCTCATTGTTCATAAGAAAAAAGTTAAAAGATTCTTAGTATATGGGAGGTGCTGGTCTAAACATTTGAACCTTCAGTTGGTCAAAAATTTGGGTTATTCAAAGGATTCTATTGAAAAGATAAAGAGTACAACCATAAGGGCATATGACGATCAAGAAAGAGTGTCACAAAGCATTATCACACTACCTATCCAAGTGGGATGCGTCATTGCTAAAACCACATTCCAACTGCTAAATATTGATCTCCCCTATAACATCCTACTTGGTCAATCATGGATTCATTCCATGAAATTTGTAGCTTCCACCTATCACCAATGTGTCAAGTTTCCTTTTTAGGATAAGGAAGTTACTATCCATGGAGATCCTGAGCCTTTATAATATTGCAAGAACCTTGAGGCCAAGTTCTATAAGATCCCCCAAATACCTAAAAATGATGAAGGTCCTACATCCTCCTCATTTTTTGACCCATCTTCCCTTTCATCTACCTCAAAAATCTAAAACACCCATTATGTAGAATAAAATTGATATCAAGGAAATTATCCAGGATAATGGTTGTGGAGATTATAATATAAAGGACACTTTTGTGCTCAGTGAGTTACCTCTTTCCCACAAATCTTAGAGAAAATCCACACCTATCAACAAAGTGATTGAAACATTGAAGCTTGCAACTACCACCTTCACCAAGTGGGGGTCCTTGAACAAAGAAGATGTCAATGAGGAAGATGCATCCAAATTTCTCTATCAAGAAAACCTTCCCATTCTCATTCTTCCTATGGAAGATGATAATAAAGGTTTAGAGTTAATGATCGGATGGGGATACAACAAGAATGAAAATCTAGGAAAAAATGATAATGGTTTGCAAGAACCCATCATTCTTGAGAGACATCCAAAGAATCTTTTATTAGGATGTACTACTAGCAAGGTGACCATTCTTTGCAAGGGTGTTGATGACTATTTTTTCACTTCTCAACATAGGAAACACACAAGTGCACTACCTCTCTTGAAAGGGAACTCCCTACAAGAAAGTTGCAGAAAATCACCCCAAGGTCTCTCGGCTGTCAAGTCATGACTTGCAAAAACAACTTAGTGGATTGATATGATTTGTTGGTAATCACAAAGGGGTATGGAAAATTGTTAATTTGAAAGGAGACTAGATCTTTAGATGGAGTTTTTGAGATTCTAAGAGTGATGTGCAATTGCTGCAAGTTCAAATAGTAGTCTAAAACTCCATGTGCAATATCAGATTTGGCTTTACAATGATTCTAGGACTTTTCCTAAACTACTATTTCAAAGAAAGGTCAAAAGAGAAAAGGTAGGTAAGAGTTTCTAGACCTGCAAATACTAATGAACAATGATAATGGAGGATGCTACAGTGGACAACCTTCCTATAACTAAGTTCCACTTAACCAAACATCATACAGTCTCATGAAACTAGAGCTACATTCTATGGTCTACAAATTTTTCAGCTATTCATTCACCATAAATCATGAATAAAAGATGAATTTTAAGTGCAATAATGAATTAGTGTTTAGACTAGCTTTCATTGCTGTTTATCATCAATAACCAGCAAAAAGCATGAACATGGAAAGCATCAACATAATATCATTCTTCAAGATCAATGGTCAACATCAACTAAACTACTAAAACTACTTGAAGACACTTAGAATAGAAAGCTAAATCTATCTAAATCTATTAAATTTGAGGAGAATAATCACACAACATGAGAGAAACACAAGAATCCACCAAAAGCAATTACATTCTATTAAAATTTCTGCAACATGTCTTTACAACAACTCAAATCTCTTGAAAATGAGAGGAGACCCCCTATTTATAGTTTTCCAAAAGTGAAATGAATGGCTAGGTTTTACTCTCATTGTGTGGCCAAGATTCATTTTACATTAAGGTTTCATGTACCCAAAAAATTTACTATTATAAAATACAATTTTTTCTTTTTCCTATTTTATTCTGTAGTGTCTTGACACTATAGCAGTTTTGTCTTCTAGTGGTTTCCTTCTTGTCTTAGATTATATTGTTAGAAACTCATCTTCTATCACTAGTTTTCCCTCATTCTTTTGAAAAGTGGCATACTCCAAAAATTTAACAATCAACGCTTGAAGCTTATTCCACTCCATAATATTAGATTTAAGAAATTGGAAGTTCAGGTTCTTGGATTTTCCCAGGATTAGCTTCAAGTTCTTCGTGCACTTTGGTGTGGCCTTGATCACCTATTTTGACTAGATGAAGGCCCTAGCAACAAAATCTATGAAGTCCAACATTAGCGAATCTGTTGTTCCTTGCTCCAACTTCTTATGGAAGTATGGTCTGATCTTCTTTGGGTCCACTTCTATAGTGGGCATATCATAATATGTCATTAGCTTCAGGTACTCCTCGTTGTCCTTCCTATGTTCTTTGACCCATTCAAGGTCAAGCTCAACTTTGTGTAGCACTCTTTCTAGAAAATCTCTCCTATGATCCAGACCCATCTTCCATGTTTCTCCTAGCCAATGATCATCCTTGGCGAGTGCTAGTTCCTTCTTGCATGCCTTCTCAGGCATTTTGAGGATGGCCTCGAGCTTAGGATAGGTAATCCTATACAACTTGGTGAATTGATGACAAATCCTCTCCATTCCCTCCAAATGCTTTTGCACTTCTCAAAATTTATTGGCCATTCAGACAACATGGCCTATGCCCATGTCACCATTATAGAGCACTCATCTAAACAAATCTTAGGTAGCCTTGGTCCAACTCTCCATCTTCTCCATCTTGGAGATTTATTCTTCAGAGAGGAGTGGGGGAACATAGGATGAAATTAGGGCTTCTTCCTCTAGGGATGCCCATTGCTGGATGTAGGTAATGAGGTAAGCCACTTGTGCCTTTATTTCCTCCTTAGAGGATTGATCTTTGTTCATCTACTCAACTATCATGGCCACTAATCCATGAAACTCATCTATTATCCGCTCTCTTGTAGTAGTTCCCAAGTTGATGGTAGAGATATTGTAACTGACCCCCTCTCCTTTGTCAGTCACAAGGGTGGATATCTGTATTGTTCTTGATCTAGATGCATCAACCGTGATGTGAGAGAATTCCATAGGATTCTTCTCTTTCTTTGTCTTCATTTGCACCCTGGAAAGTATAGCCTTGAGTCAAGACTTTGGATCGATGAGGGTTTGGGTTTTCTTCTATAATTGCTTCTTGAGCCAATCAGACATCTGAGTTTCCCCTTTTGGTGGCTTGTGATCACCCTCCTCTTTTTGTTTCTCTTCATGGCCTGGGGCTTCTTGCTCAGGTTTTTCTTCTTAATCATCCGAGTCCTCAATATGTATGGCCTATTTCCTTCTTGACTCAGTGATAGCTATGTTCTCTTTAGTGATTCCCTCTATCTTAGGCCCCTTTTCTACTATGTGTTCAAGTCTATGTGATGGTTGAGCTCAACACTCTTTTTAGAAGCATCTTCTTCTTTATTTTCTTCTTCCTTTTCCTCTTTCTTTGGTCGTACCTCTTCTTCTGGAATAGGGCCTATATCTTGTCCGACTAGTGGAGGTTGTTCGAGTACCTCCATGTTGACTTTAGTGTCCTCTTTCATCGCCTCAAAAGGGTGCTTCTTGGATTCAACTTCCTCTTTGGTATCACTAAGATGCTGGGAAAACTCTTCCTAAAGCTCCTGATCAGAGGTCTCTATTATGTATTTTACATTGAGAGCTCTAACATCCTCCTTAGAAGATTGTTACTTTTCTTCATTAGTTTCCACCTTGTTCACACCTACGCCCATTCTGCCCTCGAGGTGTTCAAATTCATCATCTTTGAAAGAATCCTATCATTCTTCCATTATTCACTTGGTGGCCTCCCTCTGTCATTTCTCCATATATTTTGATATTTGCATGGTCACCTCCATCTTTGGTGGCTTTGTGGGTGGTGGAGGAATAGGCAGGCCAACACCAATTTCGGTGATTATAGCTTGGATGGTGGGGTTCATTATAACCCCAAAAAGCTTGACTGGTATTTCTTGCATGCACTTGGAAAATGCCTCAGGAAAGGTGAGAGGAGGCATAGTAGTTGTGGCAATTGAAGATATAGTAGTGGAGAGGGTAGGTAATGGTGAGGGCAATGAGGCAAACAACAATAGAGATGTCATGGTTGAAGAGGAGTCTAATACCATAATTAGGGTCATGGGTGAGGTGGAAGCAAGGTGGAATGAGATGTCCATGGTGGGTGAAGAGGAGACATGTAGTGCCTAAGATGCAAGGGGTGGAGGAGTAGTGACAATGGCGGTAATGGTGGGAGCAAAGGTAGTAGGTGGTGACTTTGGTTGCTCAGCATCTTCTTCTCCCTCATGTTGAGGATCCTCCTCGATAGTGGGAATCTCACTAAATCCTCTAGATTTATTGGCCTTCTTTGATGATTCTCCTTCTAAGGCCTTTTGTGTGTAAAATTTTTGCTTGGGTTGGCAATTAGACACATCTTTCCTCTTCCTTGATCTAGTTTTTAGAGGGGATTTGGGAGCTTCTTTTGTAGGGGTAGCGGTAATTCCACTATCCGTTTCACATTTGAGATCATCTAAGAGCTCATCATATGTCAACACGACACCTTGTTCCTTGAGTTGGGTGATTTGAGAATCCACCCACGATCTTGTTCTATTTTTGATGGGCCTTGTCACAATGTCGAGGTCATTGACCTCTTCCTTGTCCCAATCAATCAATGACAATGGGAATTCAACCACAACATAAAATATATCATCGAGGATAGTGTATTTCTCTACAATCTAGTTCGACATTGGGAAAAATTTGATTATTTGTACAAATTGGACCATCGTCCTCATGTAATGCCTCATTCTCACCTCTTTGTCATCTTGGAAATTGGCCCAAAAATATATCTGTGAGGCAAGTGGGTGTATTGTTTTCCAACAAACTTCTTGAGTTTTCCATATGGATCCATCCTAGGTTTGGCCATGTGGAGGTCCAAATGATACTCCACTATTTCATTCTCTAAATATTCTATGCATTGAGTTGTGGGGATAGCGTACATTCTTTGTCCAAATGTGAGCGTGTATGGAATCCATGCCCGATGTTTATCACTTAGTAGGGTGTGAGCAATTTTCAACTACCAGGGGACTTCTAGTATGATCATCCAGTCATTAAGGTACTAGGGCAGCTTGTATGGTCTTTCAGAGAAACCCTTTGTTCTGAGGTGGGTGAACTTCAGAAATTGGATAAAGAGGAACCCAAGCCTTTGAATGAAGACAACATTGCTATATGAGACCCTTCTCTAAAAATATCCTCCAAGGAGTTTGATAATATGCCTGATGAAGGCATCATTCATCCTTTGGTACTCCCTTTTGAAGTTCCTATACTGCAGCTGTGGATAACGGTCATATACCTTAACTCTCTGCTTCCTTGATTTAGATTTGACATAGCAAAGAGGCCTTTGTATTGGAAGGCCTCTACTAGTAGGTAGACTAGATAGGAGGTCATGTAGAATTGTAAAGTCTTCTTCATGACCATAAACTATGCATGGAGATTTTCACTGATGATCTTGGCTCAATGGAATTTTGTTTTTCCACGAATAATATCTTCAATAAAATAGAACATCCACTCTTGGAAGAAGGCTGCACCAAGGAGGCCCATTACTTTTCTTAGTAGAGTGACTAGATCATGGTACTCTTCATGGAAGTCACTTCTAAAAAGCTCTTGCGGTACCTTGGTGACACTACCCCTCTTCTCCTTCAACCAATGTTGGTTGATTAAGTTCTTTCATGCTAGGGGATTGGCCTTCCACATGTTCTTGGAAGATCCCTTCTCTATTTCCTCCATGGGATTGAATGTTGGGATATGAAAAGTTTCTCTGATGGACTGAGCAGATAGGTCTACCAACACCCTGCCCTCATGATCTATGATTTTTATGTTACCGCTGTGATAGAATTCTCTATAGGCCATTACAAGTTCTGGGGCAACAAGCGTAGGTGGGAAGCCAACTTCCATGTCTAGATTGCTCTTTCAAATATTTCATGCATTCTTGGTGACATGATTTCTTGTGATTCTTTTTCTAAATTCATCTATGTCCACGTGTCCCAAGTTGGTATATGATATTGAATCCCACATTGAGGTGACCTTGGTGGTGATTTCCACCCTTTGGAATTGACACTTCATTTAGTCCTTTTCCTCTTTTCCCCTTGGTGGTTTGGCAGTTTTCTTTCCCTTTTCCCTTTTTATAGACTGTCCTGACATGCTTGCAATAGGTTCCATAAATCCTGCAAAGAAGGGTGGAGTAAGCACATTCATATAATAACCAGGGAAATTTTAGTGAAATCTTGTAGAATGAAGGTTATATCTAGTAATTCATCTCTCAAAGATCATAAAGTTCATTAAAGTTCATTGTTTGGCATTCATTTGTGTCAATTAAAGCAATGTGGACCTAGGGGTGCGAGTTTCCCTAGGCTAGCAGTTGTCTAGAGGAAGTAGAAGGGAAATGGAACTGGGAATATGATAGCTTGTAGATGGCCACCACACTCAAAATTCCACATTCAAAGCTTGGAGGTTCGTCATGGATCTAGGTCACTAAGTATGTTAGGCAATTACTCCATGAGGTTTTTGAAGGCATTCAAATGATTATCTTATTCATGTGGGTATTAGGAAGGTAGGTGCAGGGTATACATCATACATTTTAGGCTTAGCCATTGAGAAATAACATTCACAGGATGGAGACCCACAATAGGAATCCCACACAACAGGGTCCACATACAACTTGCATGGTTTGAGTTCATTACTTCAAGTTTTGGTTTCTTCAAAACTTGCGGGCAGGGGTCAGTGGAAGGTTGCTGGGTGAAGGTAGTTCAGGGGTGGAAAACATGGGATGACAACCCATAGAAGGCAGCCTGCATCAGCGGGTCCACAAGGCATCTTGGCAAGGTTCCTTTTGTTTAAGAGAGCTTGGACCCTGCAATGCAGACAGGAGGTACAACTCGGCCTTTTTTGAATGGTGAGCAGATGACAACAAGCCATAGATGACAGACTATGAACAAACACCCGTAATGCTATACTTAGCCCCTTTCTTGCTAAAGAGTGCTTCAAGGGAAGCAATGAGGTTGGGCTCTGTAGGGCAGACCAATGTGAGTCTTCAGATGTTCTCAAATGGTGATGATGATGGGGCAGCCTATGGAGAGACTTCCACATGATTTTGTTTGCAAGTACCAAAGACTTAACATTATCTTTTGAGGATTTGAGGTTGTGTTGAGAGGCATGGACTTCACAAGACGGGAGCAGGCAAAGGGTTCGCTGCTAAAGAAAAGCATGTGAAACAACAACATAAGATAGATGAAAGTCCATTGAGAAAAACCCACACAAAGGTGTCTGTAAAGAGGACTTAGTCATTTTGAAGGCTCAATAGAGATGGCCTCATCGGGTCCTGTAATGTGGGAGGTTAGAAAGAGATGACAGTTTTGGAACAATGATATAATGAGGGCTGCCCGCACACAGTGGCCTATCGTGGCAAATCCACAGGGGTTTGAGGCTTTATGTTTTAACTTAGGTTTCTCACTTTGAGTTTCAAGGGTGGTGATGGGATGGCATCCACCCACAAAGGTGGACTCATTAGATGGCAATTCTTAGGTTTGCTTGGACTTGTTTTGAGTGGTGGTGATAGGTTTGCAGGCTGCAAAGGCTTCAAAGCTTTGGTTAAGAATGACCGCAGGAAGGTAAATTCTCACATGGGTTTTGGGATTGAGTTTGATCAATTTCTTAAGGTTTCCTGAGATGGGTTGGCACATAATTGGATGTTCAATTAGCCGCTTAAGGTGTTTGACCATTTACCTTAATTTTTTTTAGTTATTTCAAAAACCCAACTCAAAAGATGTGCTTCAAGGCTGCAACAACAAACATATCTAAATATCCCACAAAAATAGATGGAGGAAACACTTGAAATCATCCTGAAGGTCATGTGGGAGCTAAGGCAGTGATGTCTACTTAGCTCTAATAGATTCTGAATGGATGTAGGGTGAAAATGATAGGTCAAAAGGACCTATTTATAGGGAAATGCACATTAATGGTTTGAATCTAATGCTTATATAGTGGATGGTAGGGTAGCTTAGTGTGAGTTTCAAAAGGGATGGTGATGGGAAAGTCAAGTCTCACAATGTGGATGGAACCCCAGGTAGTGATGTTTAGCTAGGTGGTGAAAGGGATAGCCACGATGGCTGCGGTGCACGCCATGTAGGAAAATGTCGGGTGCCGGCCATTTGGAAAATGACAAAGAAAAAATGGTGATGGGCAAAGGGAAACTTGCAAGGGTGGGTCAACAGGAGGAAATGGATGCCAGTTTGAAAGCTTAAGGAAAAATTGCCAAGGAAATCTTGCAAAGGCTAGGGACTTGAAAATTTCTTGGGTGGTGAACTTGGGTCAACTAAAGATGATTACTTTGAGGCTTCTCAACCACTTGGAACTCAAAATTAGGGGGTACGTAGAATGAGGCGAAGGAAAAAAAGGTGACTCAACGAAGGTGAAAAGAGAGGGTCCCTGATCTGAATGAGGCGTGTGTGCTATAAGCACAAAAAATGGAGACTCTACTAGGAGAATGCTCCTGAGTGTTCTAAGGGTAAATGTTCATTCAAAACCTAGAATCTTAGGTTTCATAGACTAGAATCCAGTTTACATGAGTGAACTAAGAAACTTGAAGGAGGATGGAATCCTTAGCTGAATCAAATCATAGGAGTATCTTAGAAGTTTGTGTGGGGTGAGTTCATTCCCTTTCTTTAGAAACCATAACAAATAGTTGCTAATCAATCAAGGAAAGCTCTATAAACCATCTAACCCAAAAATTAACCTGGACATTGCTTCACTACTAGTCAGACATCCATAGACCTAACGGAGTTATTGCTATGACTCAATGAACATTGCTCTATTTCCAGTTGGGCATCCATAGCCCCGATAGAGTTGCTCGCACACCCACACAGTTTCTTATTTAATACATTTATTTTCTTTCTTTCTTTTCATGAGATTTTCTTCTAGTACCTTTTCTTTTGCTCAACTGTGTAAGCATCAAATCTTACCATGGGTTTGGCATCATAGTGGTCACTGGAGCAGACTTAAGATTTTTCACTCGTTGAGACCTCATAACAACCATTGTATAACTCTTTAGAATTGTTAAAGTATGTTTTGTGCATCATCTGAGATAAGTGTAAAAAGATTCAACCAAGGGTTTTGTCCTAGGTCAAGTCAAAGTTCAAACAATGAAACCACTTCATGGTAGTAATAAAAAATTAATAGTTACGAATGAAGATTTATCCAAAGAACAAGGAAGAGAAAACAACAAAGTAGGCCTTCTGACATGCCCAAACATGACCACTAGATTAAGAATAGAGGAAAACTCACAACAAAATAAAAGTAGCCAGGAAAGTGAGAAAAATGAAGATAAGACACAACAACAAAGCAAAAGGAAACCTAAACTAACCTATATACAAGGATGAGCTTGAAAATATTAGGCAAGGAAATAATGTTTGAGGTGTTATCCATTGAAAGGAAATGGGACATCCTCTCTAGTGAGTGTCTTGAGGTGAAAGGCATTTCCTCCTAGAATTTCTGAAATCTAAAGGGGGCCAAGCTAGAGCTTGTCAAATTTTTCATGTCCCTCTTTCTTTTCATGGGCCTTGTCCCAACAAAGGACTAAATCAGAAATCCTAAAGGCCTTGACTTTGGCTTGATGATCGAACCATCTTTTAACTACACCCTGGTGTTTGGTGAAAGTTTCAATTGCATGATCACAAATCTCTTCTGGATGTAGTAATTTAGACAAATAAGCTTCCTAATGGTATCCCTCCTCATAGTAAGTGTTGAGAAATTGGAGGGTGGGAATCTTAAGGTGAATGAGAAAGATGGGTTCCAGACCATAAATGAGATGGAACAGGGAATCACCCAGGGAGGCCTTGTGGCATGTATGATCTTCCTAGAGGGAAAAATGTGGCTGTGTGTGATAGTCTTTGGGGTTTATATCAAGCAGCTTTTTAATCACCATTATCAAGTTTTTATTTGTTGATTCAACTAGGTCATTCCCCTGAGGGTAATAGTTGGATGAGAATCTCAGTGCAATTTTGTAATTGAAGGACCAACTAGCAAACTTAAGTGAGGAAAAGGTGGGGCCATTATCAAAGACAAGAGCATAGGGGCAGCCAAAATGATTCAAGATAAAACTTTCAAGAAAATTCACAACCACCTCAATAGTGCATTGCCTACATGTTATTGCTTCTGTCCACCTAGTACAATAATTAGACGTGGTTAGAATATACCTATGTCCTATAGAGGATGGTGGGCTTACCGGACCGATGAATTCAATACCCCATTGAGCGAACGGTCTTACCTCTGGGATAGGTTGTAGTGGGACAACAACAATCCTCTCTCTAGTAGTGGCAACTTGGAAAACATGACAAGTCTTGACATGATTTTGTGCATCCTTAAACACTATCAGCTAGTAGTACCTAGCTTGCAGAATCTGGTGGGCAGTTGAAGGGCTAGACCTGTGGCTAGTGCCAAATTTA
>VDFB02352725.1:0-26757 GCA_007258455.2 Sequoia sempervirens
ATTGATTGCTTTTGCTATTTTGGGAGAGAGTGGGAATTTTTTGATTCATTTATTGTACCACTCCTCATTCTACCAGCTTTTAAGGTTAAGGCTGATGTGGCTTGATCTAAGCCCTCCATTTGATTGTAATCTGAGTCGTCCATTGGACTGGGCCATCTATAAAAAGGGCATCCCCCCTCATTTGTACCTCAGTAGAGATTAGACATTAGATTGGACTAGAGAGTAGACAATCTTAGCATTAGTTTTGTTGGGTTAAAATTATGTAATCAACTTTTCGATAGATTACACAACTAGGACTTCAGCCACAGCTATGTGAGATGTAAATCTCTCCTCTCCGAAAGGGGAGGCGCCCTTCTTACTGCTGACAGAAGCGATAGTAAAACAAACAAAGTAATTACAAAATGTACACAATACTTACGAAGTGGGGGGGGTGTGTTACATTCATCCTTCTCTCTTTCTTCATAGAAGATGTTTACAATGCTTCACTGTTGGAAGTTCTCAATTCACAATAACTCTAAACTAACAACGAGCAGTAATGCCAATACCTCTATCTTGTCAAAACAAAGCGTAGAGGTACCAGAAGTGATTAACGATAAACTAGTAAAAATAAAAGAGAAAGCTCACGAAGGCACAAAGTCGTTTCGTAGCCTTATCAATGGTGGATTTGTGATAGGCATGTTGTTTTTCACGTTAGAAGCACATAGTCTTCTTAGACGCAGCAATTCCTCGAACAACATGAACAATTACAAGCGCAAAGTCTTGTAGATTATCCAACCAAAGTATCCAAAGAGCATGAATAATTACAAGCACAAAGTCTTGTAGATCATTCAACAATATTAAACAAAACACAAATGTAAATCTAAATAAAGGATGTAACACAAAGTTTACATGAATTACTTAGAGTCCTTCAGATCCCATAAGCTAATCACCACCAAATGAGATCAATTCATAAGATTATCGAATCCAACACAAAGTTTGGTTTGCAATCTTCCTCTTTATTGATCAAATTTCATTCACAAAGCATGAACACAAAGTTTCACAATTCTGCTTCAAAAAGGGCAGCACTTCATTGCAAAATACTAAAGGATAAACTTTACAATAGAAATCCCTCATATTTATAAAAGAGAGGGAAGAGTAAATCTAGGAAAGTTAGGTGAGTTAATTTAGGAAAATCTCACCTAAATTTTGACTAAGTCAAAATGTAATTTGTCTTCAAAAAATTACATCTCGGATATTAGTGTAATTACATTTCGAAAAATGACATTTAAGATGTCAAAAGCTATTTACAAGATGCATAGAGGAAAGCATCAAAATGTTCAACATCGGAGATCAAGAATCTTCATGGTCCCTTGCTTTGGGTGCGGAGTCTTCATACTTCTTCTTGGTCTCTTGTATGAACGCATCATCTGGGCCGACTGTGTAATCTATAAGGGTGTGAGCTCTTGTGATCGGCCTTCTGGCAAATGAATGGATTTTCTTGCACCCGCGAAGATGCGTCTTGAGATTATCAAGTGTCAGCCGTATATCGCAAATGATATGTATTGAGGCTTTGGGAAAAACTGTCATCCTCAACTTGCTGCATAACAGCTTCTTTGTAGATCTGGGATAGTTCACTGGATCAGAAGATGTCACCTTTAGGATCACTTGATGAAATCTGGAGAGAAACTGCAAGGATGGTGAATCAATAGGCGTTAGCAGAAAAAAGTAGCATTGGGAAGCGTGAAGCGAGAAACGATGTTGAGCAAGCGTGAAATGAGCAACTAGGCATGGAAAACGATGCGAGGTGAAACGGGGTCCAGAATGGAAATAAAGCAAGTTTGAAGAGACTAAGATAAAAACTGCCAAAAGTGTAAAGGTGCTAAAATTCAGCACCATTGCACAAAAAATGACTAAGTCTGGAAAAAGTGCAAAGGTGCTAAAAATAATGCCTTAGTCAAAAATTGGCTAAGTCCGGAAGAAAAGTGCAAAGGTGCTAAAATTCAGCACCATTGCACAAAAAATGACTAAGTCTGGAAAAAGTGCAAAGGTGCTAAAAATAATGCCATAGTCAAAAATTGGCTAAGTATGGCAACAATGTGTAAGAGCGCACTTTTTTAGCGCTTCTACACATTTTTGGAAAATCACTTTTTATGCAGGGTTGCTGATTTTTGGTGCCCCTGCACTTTCAATACTTAACCAAAAATTTGGATGAGTTAGGCAACAATGTGTAAGAGCGCACTTTTTTAGCACTTCTACACATTTTTGGAAAATCACTTTTTATGCAGGGTCGCTGATTTTTGGCACCCCTGCACTTTCAACACTTAGCCAAAAATTTGGATGAGTTAGAGCACACTTTTTTGGCACAACTGCATCTTTCACAATTTAACTAAGTATGATTAGTGAGACTTCGTGAAGGAGCTCGTTTCGAAGGTCTTCGCGAGACGAACATAGGGGGATGCTCAAACTCACTGTTTGAGGCTTTGGAATGCACTTCGAGGTGGATTGAAAATCACCTCGTTTTGCATGCTTGAACTTCACGAACCTAGGAAACGGACAAGTTTCGTAGGGGGGTTATCCGTGAATCGAGCGCTGCTAAATTTCATGATAACAAGTTTGTTAGCCTAGCTTGAAGAGGAAGGAAAGCTTTCTTATTGAATGCTTTGTAAAAGGTTGTTGTGAACACTCAATAAAAAGAGTTTTCATTGATGATGATTGCATTTTTTGTTGTGAGTAGCTAGCAAGGCTTTTTTGTCCTTCCAAATCACTTAGCATTTTCAAAGTAGGATTTAAAGTAGAGCAATTTTCATTTCATGCAAGTAGTAGTTAGTTGTGGGTTGTGGTGTTTGATCAAGGTAGCTTCGTTTCATCCATACCACTAGCAGCTTGCTGACGGCAAGTTTTCCTTGTGTGGTCGACTGGAACACTTTATAAGCTTAACTTCGATTATGATTCACGTCTTGGCATGCATCGTCGTGATGGTGTCTTTATGCTGAATTGTGATTTGAACACTCGTTGCTACCCCCTTGAAGATTGCATCAACTTTGTAGGGGCTGTCCAACGCGAGGCGAAGCAATATCTGGTTGAAGCCTACTGAAATTGATCCCACGTTCTGCTCTTAGATAGAACTTAGAGCTTCTAAACCCTGCACTTATTTCAATTCAGTACATTTCTGGTTAGTATAGGAAATACGTACCTGTTGATGTGATTTTCGTGACCGCACCAACGTAGAATAAAGTCGCCAACGGCTACCCTATTCTCTCTTGATCAAAGTATCCAGCATGCTAAGATTGCAAGAAAGTTCATGCGTTCAACTCCAAGGTTCTTTTAGTGCGAATAGGCTCAGTTGGCTTGATGTGATTTGCTGGTATTTCAAGGGGACTTACGGAATTGTTTGGCAGCGGAGAAAGGAATTCAAATGCTTGAAAAATTTGTCTATGAAGTGCGGGTTTCCTATTTGTTGATGTGATTTTTGTGACCTCACCAACCAGGTAGAACAAAGTTTCCAAATGGATCCCCTATTCTCTCTTGAACAAAGTATTCGACGTGCTAAGATTGCGAGTGAGATCACGCCTTCAACTCCAAGGTTCTTTAAATGCGAATAGGCTCAGTTTGGTTGATGTGTATATGCTGTGTACTCACGAGGGGACTTACGTAGTTGTTCAAAAGGCGTGTAGTGACAACCAATGTATGCTTTTGAAGGGGACTTATGCGCGAATGATTTGGCTTTGTAATGCGAGTTTCCTAAAACTAACCAAGATTATGCAGAATTGAATGGTTGCAGAGATTTCTAAAATCTAACTTCTAATCTAAATGCAAATGGATATTACGCTCAACTTAAATGAACTTCGACAAACATTGTTTAGCCTCCTGTTGGACAGCGTCAACAAGGTAAGTGCAATCTTCAAAGGGTGAAAATGATGTTCAAATCACGATTCAATAGAGCAACTACCATCACAACGATGCATAACTACCTATGAACCTTGATCGAAGTTAAGAATAAAAAGTCCAGTTGACCACACAGGACGTGCTTACCATCAGCAAGAACGTTAGTGGTATGGATAAACGAAATTCACTTATATCAAGCATAGACATCCATATCTAACTACAAGCATGAAATTAAGTTCCTAATTGAAGTCAAAGGAATAAGAAACCTCACGAACTATTCGAAACAAAGTTGAAATTCACCATCAATGAAAAGCTTTATTAAGAATAGTCTTTTGTGACAATTTCTTACAAAATTCTCTAAGGGAGAATTCCCCTTCTTCTTCAACAATGCAAATGAAAAAAAAACTACTCTAACTTAAAAGCCTCTACTCTCTATTCTGCTTCAACAATAGCTCTCTATTCTCTGATTCTATGACTACTAGAGTACAAATGAGGGGGACTCCCCCTTATATAGCTGGCCTATTTGAACAGACGGCCCAGATCAAATTACAACGGAGGGCTCAGATTGAGCCACCTCAGCCCTAGACGAGATTGCCCTAAAAACCGCCAGAAGGTGGAGGAGTGGCATCATAAATGCTCCTAAAAATAGCAGATTCCTCCTTTGACCAGTATGAGAAATTAATGCCCACTATCCTTCTAGAAGATTCTCGTCCATGACCCGGATTCCCTTGCTCTTTTCTCTGACCGTGTACGCTATGAATCGCGCCAACACTGCGTCGACCTCTTCTTCAGAAATTGATGGAGTGAGATTAAGCTGATACTCCAAGATGGCCACCATCTGCTCATGTTTCTCGCAAGATTTTCCCAAAGTCTCCATAGGATCCTGCGTGCTCTGAATGATCGTTGAAAACGTGGAGATGTTTTCAAAATCCAGCTGGGAAAATGTTCTCATCTCAGAAAAGAAGGGCTGCAATTTTGCCCTTAGTCCTTCTGCTTCTACCTCCTCATGCGCAAGCCTTCTTGCGAATACTGACTCCAAAGTGTTGAGAATACTCTCACGAATATTCCTCATAGCCTTTCTGATCCTGGAGGACTCTATTGCTGCAGTGTCAAAGAAATTCTTCCCTGTGAACGCTGCTGAATGCCATCCACGGAAGTCATATCTATCACCCGCTTGAATTACCCCTTCATTCACCAGAGTTTGCGTGGGAACACGCATCAAAACAGCAAGACGTGGGATAGTTTTGTCTTGAAAGATGTGGGTATCTCCCCAAGCCTGCTCAACATCATCCAAACGTGAAAGAATACCGGAAGCATTTTGGAATGCTGAGACGAGATCCGCCATGAACTTTTCTGCCTCAGCACGGACACCATTCACCCACTTATCTCCTTCTCGTACAGCCCTCTTCACTTCCTCCAAGCCGCTGATCGGCTCACGTGGCACCTCTGGTGGAAGCTCTGCTGCTGGATTACCTTGAGCAACAGGATGTGCGAGATTTTGCACATACTCAACTAACGCTCTGTGCTCTTTCTTCAACCTCTTATACTTTCCTTCTTTCTTTACCAGCCTATCCTTTAATGCCTGAAACGAACCTTCAGCTTCTTCCACCACTTGCGCTCCTGAAGGGCGTCCCAACTCAACTGTGGTGATTGTGTACTTCTCCGGCATTGCATCACTCAAATCGTGATCTTCTCTTGGGGCAGCGATGTGAAGGCTACGGGAACCTGCCTCATTTGTTTCCATCCTTGTATATTTTCTCGCCCTCTTCCGCTTTGGCGACTTGCTTGTTCTATTCAAGAGTTCTTCCATTTCAAGTGCTAGGTCGGCGTCATCATCTTGATCCCTCCTGATTGCCTGTGAAAGCCAATTTCGTTGAATATCATAAATAATCAGGGGCTGCTCCTCAGTTGCTTCCACCTCTCGAACTTCTTCCCGAGCAGTATTTGTTGGAGGCTCAATTATCTCGACCTCTTGATCACTCCCCTCATGAGTCCCAGCATCCTCTTCTCCGAAGGAAAAGTCAAAGTGGGTTTCCGTGTCTGATTCTTCCCCTTCATCCCGCTTATTGGCAGCTTCAGGATCATTCACACTTTGAGTATCAACTTCTCTCAGCATTGGCTGGTTAACTTCTCCGTCTTCCGGCTCCTCATTTCTTGGAGCTCTCTGACTAGCAAACAATGAAACTTCGCGCCTACTGGAAGAATGAGAGACCAATTGAGTTGAGGACGTGTCTTCCGATCCCTGAGGCTCTGGCTGAACGGGCTCCCTCCTTTTTGATTCTGGACCTCGTGTGAGTTGCTTCTTCCTCTTTGCTACCACCGGCGGCCTTCTATCACCCATGAGGTCATACGTGAGGGCGACTGACCTTCTCCTTAATCTATTAACACGCTCGTCTACCCATTCCCTAGTGAATGTCATGACCGGGATAGACAGAGTGTCTAGATCCACAATCTCTGGTTCGGCCCAATCTACTGGTGGCATCGGAGCGTTCTTTACCGTTTCATAATCTGGATGGGTGACTCTAGTATCCTCCTCAAGTTGATCTGGCACCTTAATCACCTCACACTCTCTGATTAGCTTCAGGGGGAGCCTTGAAAACATCCTCTTTCTAATCTCGCCCTCGCTTGCCGCATTTGCCCAAAAGTCCTCCAGGTGAGCCTTGTGTTTAAATTCTTCTCCTTGCACCGTCCCAATCATTCCCTTAGGATCAAAACTCTGCCTGCTGGTATAAAGGGTCAACTTATAGAATTTTAGCTCGCCCTCGGCCTCTTTGGCTGCTTGTAAGGTTGGGCATTCCTCGAGTGAATTTCCCAACACAATGGGAAAATGCAGACCTCCCTTCTTCTTTCGCCTTATAATCTTGTCGTAGGCCACCAGTTGCCTAGACAACTCGAGTAGGATCATTCTGTTGGTAGGGTACCTAGGTAGTTTGTACACATAGGAATCGTACCCCGGCAGCCTCAAATAGGTAAATTTTGGGAACTGGACGAACCAACACCCATACTCCTCGATCAGCATCTGAGCCTCCTCGGATAACCTCTGCTGTAGCCTTTGCTGAAGTGTTCTCGTGATGTACATGGTGAAGGCATCATTCACTCTTTGAAAGTCATCAGTGTGAGTAAGATGTAACTGTCTGCATGACTGGTGGATCTTAAACTGATTGTAGCCGCAGCCAATTGGCTCTTGGTACGCCAATCCTCTGTACTTGGTCATTCGAGCCAACATGTAGATGACGTATGAGCTCATATAAAATGTTTTTGTTCTTCTGAGACTCCGGAACTGCTCATCGATGTTATCACTTATCATCTTCGCCCAGTTCACTTGCTCATCCCCTTCGAGCACCACACTGATGTAAAAGAACATCCATGGCTCGAATATGAAAGATTGCGGGCTACCATTGACTCTGCTGAGCAACATAATGATGTCGCAATATTCTTGCTTCAGCTCCTCTGAGATTATTTGTTTCGGTAGCCTGGCAGCAGGTGGCTTTGGCTTGCGCATCCATGAGGTGTTTATTCTTCTCACGCACTTCTCGAAGGTTGTGGCGTACATCTTATCTGCCTTGGCCTTGGACTTATACAACATGTTGTCCGTGGCGAGGATTCCAAACGCCTCGCCGATTGCATCTGGAGCGAAATTAGCCATGATCAAACCATCGGGAGAGGTGATAGTTCGATCCTCAGTATTGTAGAAGTTGGCGCACTCGAGGATTAGCTCAGGACAACGGACTGCCGGTTGGAAGCCTGCTGCATTGTACAACCCACTCTTCACAATATTTCGTGATGCATCCGTCGGAAGGTTGCCACCCTGCCCGTACATTCGGCGTGTGAAGGCCTCGAGGTTGAAAGATCCGAGGTTGGTGTCTGTCAAACTGCCATATTTTGAGATGATCTTTGACTCTGGGATGAAGGATTTCTTTAAACCCTTGATAATCGCCTGCCTGGAGGCGTTCTCTTTGACAGCTTCGTTGTTTGCAGCCTTAGTTCCAGCCTTGCTAGTTCCAGCAGCGTCAGCCATCTGCAAAACAAAAAGCGAATATCACTCCATCAACTTTTAAAAACGACAATCACGTGAGGTGGCTGGCAGTTGGAATTGGCTGCAAAAATAAATACGAGTTAGTACGTTAGTAGTCAACTTTGACTTCTCAATAATTAAACTTCAACCTCCAGCAACTCGCAGCCAAAAGAAATAACTTAACTCCTCACAAGAAATTTACTCTATCAATTTCAACTCCGAAAAGGCGTGTTAAGTCTCGGCAATATTTAAAATCAGCAATTTCGAATTTAAAATCAGCAAGCCTTCGAATTATAAATCACCAAGTTCGAAATCAATTCTTCGACAGTTATACATCAGCAACTTCGAAGAAAATAAATCCGAGAGTTTTTAAAGCGAACAAGTTAAAATCAGCAAGCTTCGACAAATTAAAATCAGCTTTTCGAAAGTCACAAAACAGCAACTTCGAAAAGTAATCGAAAATCAGCACTTCGAAAATTATAAAACAGCAACTTCGAAGGCATTACAATTTAAATCCAATTCGATTCTAACACTCAGCAATTTCAAACAACTTCGAAAAATCAAAGCTCAAGCAACTTCGCATTCAAACACTCTCAGCATAAATAAACGATTTCAGCATTTCAACTTTTAACTTCAAAAGCATTTCGACTTTCAGCAAAATAAAAAGTTTCAGCAATTTCGAATACATACCTCAACAACGTGAAGAAATAAAAATGCTAAACCCTTTTACTTTGAAGCACTTCGCAACTTGCAACTTCGAATCTCAGCAACTCCAACGATCGAACTTTCAGCAACTTCAATCTCAAACTTCAAAAAAATCGAACTCTCAGCAACTTCTCGAATTAAATCTCACAACTCAACTTGCCAGCATAAATTTCAACTTCGAATCTTGTGAGATGAGAATGAAAATCCTCGGAGTTTTATAGCAAAAGGTTGGCGCTAATTTTAGCAGATGCCTTTTATTCCCTTCATCATGACTGACGCATTTGCTAAATTTAAAAGGGAATATTCCAGTCGTCAGGCAGTTGTTATGACAATTTGCTATTCGGGGAGATTCTTTCCTTGATTTAAATTTAAAATTCCCTCCCGACTGCCAGTTACCTCCAGTGATTTCGAGAAAATCATTTTTACATCGATTTGAAGTTATCTCAACTGCATTTTAAAATGGCACTTTTAATTAATTAAAATTTTAATTTAATTGCCATTTTAATTTATTCCTTTTTTAACGCATTTAAAAAAATTCGATGTCGATTGTCAAAACTGGCTAGGCATAATTTTATTTTCCGTCCGTAATTAATTTCCAAAACAAATTCCCCTTGTTAAATCGTCCGAAATTTTAAAATCGCATGGGTCAAAATCGAAGGGGGAATTTAATATTAGACTTAGGAAAATAATTAATTAATTAATTAAATTTAAATTTCTCCGTCTTGCTAGGAGAAATTTTAATTTCCTCCGAATGCCATAGAGAATTTCGATTTAATCATGCTGAGAAAATTTCAAGTGCCTTCAAAGTCAAAATTTAAAATTTTAATCTCCACTTGATTATTTTATTTCTAACGCCTTTTAATTTGCTTTTTTGCTTTGAAGAATTTAAACGCCCTTTGATTTTTCTCTTCTTGATGCCTTTTAATAATTTCAAAAATTATTGCTTGCCTTTTGAATTGTTTTCCTTTCTTATTTTGAACGCCTTTTTAATTTACTTCAAACTTAGGCGCATACAAGGTAAGCAACTTCCAGGCGCATATCATAGTTGGCACTTTCAACCTTTAATGACTTAGACGTTTTTTTGTGTCTTCTCCTCTCTGGGCGCATATTAGATGATGAGCTTTGGGCGCATATGATAAGCTTCACTTTGAACGCCCTTTTAATTCATCTCCTTGATTTTTCTTTTAATATCGCTTGATCAATATTAAATCGATTTGTTTTAACTTTGAACGCCCTTTTATTTCAAGCTTGGGCGCAAATCACAGGAGGCCCGTCCAATTTCTTTGCTTGGGCGTATATGATAAGCTTTTAATTTTTTGTCACTTGGGCGCATTTACTACCCAGAGGTTTCAATTTAAATGACTTCATCGAATTTTAATTTCAATCATTCTTTTGAAGGCGCATTTAGCATAGTCCTCTTCCAGTTTCAAGGACCAAGGGCACACTTGAGGGGGCGTACTTCCAGTTTTGAAGTGAGGCGTATTCTACACCAGGTGCTTCAGCTTTGAGAGGGGGCGCATTTGGCATAGGGACTTACATTAAACTTTTATCAACGTCCTCCTTCTCCAACCAAGGCGTATTTCATACTATCAACTTTCGATTTCCAAAACTCCAGGGGGCGCATATGAGGGGTGCAACGTTCATCTTTAACCACTTAGAATATTTCTTATCACATCCCTGGGCGCATATGGAGGGTGGAGCATCAAGGCGCATTTGACATAGGGAGGTTTCACTTTTTGCTTGAGGCGCATTTGACCACCCCTGCTTTCAGTTTTTGACTTAGCCGTTTTCAGTTTTCATTTTTAATAACTTGGGGCGCAAATCACCCTCCAAGGTTTCAATTTAACCTTTAGGCGCATTTGGCATATCAAGCATCCACTTTGCACTCAGGCGCATTTGAGTGGTGGAGGTTTCAATTTTGGCCTAGGCGCAAATCATCCTGGCTACGTTCACTTTGAAATGCCTTAGAAAAATTTTCATGTTTTAACACCTTCATGACCTTGGGCGCATATGACCTAGCAAGCATCAAGGCGCAAATAGCATAGTCAACTTTCACTTTTTGACACTTAGAACGTTTCCCTTCTTGAACACCCAAGGGCGCATTTGCTAGGGTCAACGTTCAGTTTTGGTACTTAGCGAAATTTTGAGTCCTCAACCTTCTTGGGCGCATTTCACCCTGTCTACGCTCAATTTTCCCAGACTTAGTGAAATTTCCGCCTCTATTCAGCTTTCAAAGTGAGCTTTAATGTCGGATTTGAAACTTTATCCATTTTAGCACAATTTTACGCCTGTTGCCGGATTTGAGTTGATTCTCTGTGGTCAACCCTAATTTGCCCTGACTTTCTATTTTTAGAAAGTTCCTGAAATTTCGCGTCGTTGACTGGATCCTGACTCCTGATGCCTGATTTTCACTTTGCTTTGAATTTTGACTAACTTGGTGCTGTCGATGCCCGATGCCTGTTTGTACCTGCTATTTTTAGCAACCTACTAAAAATAGAAACTGTTCAGAAAGTCTTCAAATTTCATGTGCCAGATGCCTGAAGCGTGGTGATCATGACTGGATGTTGTTTCTGCGTGAATGTCGGGCTCTGTCCTTGATTTTAGGACACCCTAATTGACCTGCTAAAAATAGCAATCATCTGATTCTTCATCCTCTGTAACTCTGTTTGCTTTGAAATTCGCGCCACGGATTACTCATCAACCGTTTGACCTGTATTCGCTGAGATCTGGTGTCAACCTGCCATTTATAGCTGCTTCCAAAGTGACTTACTATTTATAGTAAGTGCCCGTTTCTGGGGCTTCCTTTGCTCCGTTTGCTTTGAAATCTGGACAGTGTGCCCGTCGTTGGTGAACTTGCTTGTGTATGCTGACGCCGAGATCAACTTTCTATTTATAGCCCCTGCATCTGGAACATTTTACTAAAAATAGCAGGTTCTCTGATTGCCTTCAAATTTTGCCAGCGACTTCTCGAAAGGATGCTGACCATGATGGATATCTTAGTTTTGCACATTTTTACCTCTGACTCCTCATTTTTAGAGCTGAAGCTCGAAACCCTAATTTTGTGCATGTTGCTCAGATGAGCTCCGTTTGACCTCGTCTCAGTTGTATGATGATCAGCTTGCATTTTTGAGGTGTTGAGTAGCTGCCCAAGTGACACCTGCTAAAAATAGAAAGCGGCCGGGAAGGTGACCGACCGGCTGCCGGATGATCTTGCATGTCATACTGCCCGAAAAATCTTGAAAAACCCAGAAAAACCCAGAAAAATTTCCAACATGCACGCACTGGCTAAAAATAGTAAGTTTCTGAAAAGTGGTCAGCTCCATTTGCATGTTATACTGTCGCGAAGCTCTTGGAAAACCCAGAAAGAAAATGCCAACATGCGCTGAAAATATCTGCATGCAAACCCTAATATCGGCTTCCGAAGGCCGAATGCTGAAAGTCATCATCATACTTTGCATGTCACATCACCGCGAAGGTCCCGAAAAACCCAGAAGGAATCTCCGGACATGCGTTGAAAGATTCTGCGTTTAAGCCCTGAAAATTGCCTCCGAAGGCAGAACTGCTAAAAATAGCAAGTTGTCCGTTTTTGCTTAAAATTTGTCAAAAGTGAACTTGAAGTGCTCGGAATGCTATGAAGTTGCCAAAATGCGAAAATCCTAAGAAAATCAACCCTAAACTGACACTTACTAAAACTAGAAAGTTGGCAGAGCTCAGTGAAAATTTAGGAGTTGCTTGCTGAAAACATGGTAATAACATTGCTAGGCTCAAAAGCTAAATAATCAACTCAATTTGACCTCAATGTGATCTAAAAACGTGAAACCCTAATTTCAGACTTGGTCGAATCTTATGTTCAAGCTCGCTGACGGGAGCAACCCCCCGGAAAGCAGACAACGGAACAGAAGCAGAACGAGAGAGAAAGACAAAAATCAAAGCCAAAAGACCAGAACGGAGCAAAAATTTATGGGTCCCCATTTTGAATGGGGCGATGTGTGAAAAGGTCACAACACTATTCTAATCAGAAAGTACTGAATTGAAATGGTGTAAGGTTTAGAGAGTCTAAATCTATTCTAAGGCGTGGGATATGGAGCTCAACTTCAACAAACTTCAACCGAACTTCGCTTTTCCTCGCATCGAACAGCTTCCACGGAGTCGGTGCAATCTTCAAGGGAGATGACTAAAGATGTTCAAACCACCACTTGACATGAAGATACCATCACAATGACGCATACCATCATTCAAACTGTGATTGAAATTAGGCCCACAACGTTTCTAGTTGACCACACAAGGCGCATTCACCATCAGCAAACACACTAGTGGTATGGATAGACGAGGTTGCTTAGATCAAACACCACATTCCACAGCTAACGTCTACTTGCATGGAATGAAAATTATACTACTTTGAACTAATTTACACTACCATTTGAATCGGAAGGACAAAGAAACCTTGCTAGCTACTCACAACAAAGATGAAATTCACCATCAATGAAAAACTCTTTTATTGAGAGAGTGTTCACAACAATTTCTTACAAAGTTTTCAAAGGGAAAACTTTCCCTCTTCTCCAAACTACACTATCAATCTATACTAAGTTACTCTAAGCTATCACCTAGCTGTCTCTCTATTCTAATCTTTATTGTCTAACTTCTACTTCTAATTCTAATTTCTAATGAGATTACAAATGAGGGGGACTCCCCCTTTTATAGTTGGCCAAGTCCAACGGACGGCTCAGATTACAATCGGCTGGATGGCCCAGATTGTGCCACCTCAACCCTAAACAAGATTCGCTCTAAAAACCGCCACCAAGAGGAGTGGGGTAATAAATGAGCCATAAATGTCCATCATCCTTCTAGAAGATTCCAGCCTTGAAACACGTTCACACTGTTCTGTCGTTTGCGTTCAGCCAATTCTGTTGATCGCTTGGAGGAGGGTAAAAGAGTCTCTAAGATCACCTCCTCAGATAATAAAATTTGATAGAATCTGGAGTTCAACTGCTCTTGATCTTCTTCTTTGCTCGAGCTTCCATTCTTTTCTCCATCTTGAGTTATACTAAGTCCCAACACTTAGCCATTTTCTTGCAACTTTTCTTCCTTCGTGATTTATCATCTTGAACTACTTGCTTCAAATCATCACCGCTTAGTCTCGACGTTCCTCCTGCAAACAAGCAAGGAGAAGAGTATTAGAACACTTCATAATATAAATTCACTTACTTACCTGATTTTCACACTCTAACTTCCAAGCGTTCATCGCCTTCACTAGCCAACTTTGATCTTCAACGTCTTTATGCCTTAGCCAAATTTCAACTTCCTGAGGGCGTCATCTTTGAAAGTGCCAGCTTCAACTACATCTTCTTCACTTTTCCAGCTGAGGCGTTGACAATTTTGATTTCATTCATCTCCGGCTCAGGAAGATTATCTTCACGAAGAATTTGAACAAATTCACCTAGGCAGTTCCTTTCAAATTCATCGTCCGGAGGATTTCACCTTGAAAACACATTTTCTTCACATTTGCCTTAGAAAATTTTAAAATTTCCCTTAGGAAAATTCACAATCCGAGCACCGATTAAATTCTTCATGCTGAAGGTCTTGGCGAAGTGTGAAAGGCTTTAAAATCAACTCCCTGTCGAGCATCCTCAATACCCAGAAGAAAATTTTCTTTAGAATGCGTCAAACTCATGGGTGCACAACGAACGGGTTCATTTAATTTTCTTGAATTTTGCACCTTGGAAAAAATAATTTTTTTAACAAATTTAATCCCGTTCTTCATATCTGTAGATAATTCTTGCTCTGACTTGAAAAATATTTTATCCACCTTGTGCAGCTGGCATCATCTGACTTCATCTTTGGCAATTTATCAACAATTGATCCATGCTTCAGGAAACTTCATCACCTTCACCAGACTTAGGCGTATTTTCTAAGGAAGAAAATACTTTTCCTTAGAGAAAATTTTAAATCACTTTGCATTTTGAAATTTTGCCTTAGAAATTTTACGCAACTTCATCCACCCTGCCTGTGGTGAGAAAATTTTATTTCATCAATTCATTTGGAAAATTTTTATTCATGAAGGCGCCTAGCACATTTTATGTCTCACTCACCACCTTGCATTTTATTTCACACTTGAAAGACATTTAAATTTCCACGCCTTAGCCATATTTTATTTTCTTACTCACCACCTTAGGCGCATATCATGTGTGAAGGAGGATATTCATCTTGCCTTTGAAAATTTTTCATCGCCTAGCACCTTCAACGCCTTCAACATTTAAATTCCTCCACCTTGTGCCTTGGGCGCATATTACCCTTGCTAGAAGACTTCACTTCCAATGCCTAGGCAACATTAATTTTCACCACCTCAACATCTTTTCTAACACATATCACTTTGGGCGCATATAGGCCTTGAGGAAGAATATTTAACTTCACCACGCCTTGGGAAATATTTTCAACACCTTTTAACACTCACCACCTTGGGCGCATTTAACACTTGAAGAGGGATAACAACCACGCCTAGCATTCACCTTGCTTTGACCACGCCTTGGAGTGTTTTACTCACCTTTTACCTCATTTACCACTCTTCATTCACTTTTACAACTTCAACTTGGGCGCATTTAGGCATGCAAGGAGGATGACTCTTCAACTTCCCTTTTTTGTCTTCACTTGACCTCATTTGGGCGCATTTTGTACCCCATGAAGGATGAAAATTGTTGACCTTTTGACTTTGCTTGCTAATTCCTCCTTGTTGAGCTTGGGCGCATTTTGGGCATGGTGGAGGATGAAATTCTTTGACTTCTTTGACTTTTATCACCTCTCCTTGAAGTGGGCGCATTTTGCTATAGGAGCAGGATGAAATTCATTGACTTCTTTGACCTTTTCTTACCTTGGGCGCATTTTAGCCTAGGAGGTGGATGAAATTCATACTTAGAAATTTTTGCATGCCACTACCTTGAGCTGGGCGCATTTTGGCATGAGAGTAGGATGAAAATCATTGACTCTTTTGACTTTCTTTCATTTGGGCGCATTTTACCCCCTGAGGAGGACAAAACTTAACACTTAGAAAATTTTAAAACTTTCTCCTTGAGGGTGGGCGCATTTTACCCAGGCAGGTGGATGAAATTTGTGCCTTAGAAATTTCTCAACTTCAGCTGAGGTGGGCGCATTCTGAAGGTGGTGAAGGATGAACCCCCAGACTTAGTCATTTTTCCTGACTTCTACCAACTTCAAACGTCCTGCTATTTATAGTAAGTCTCTTGATTTTCATACTCCGGAAGCTCAGAACGATTTGAAATTTTAAACACTGCATCCTCACGACCTTGTTACCCCGTTGACACTGCTATTTTTAGTCGGCCTGCTATTTTTAGCCCATTTCTGAGGATGATTTGCTATAAATAGTAACTGCTCGTTTCTGAGACCTCCACAACTCCGATTGACTTGAAATCTGAATGAAGCGCTCCTCACCACGTGACCTGCCTGCTGACATCAACGCATGCACCTGACTTGCTATTTTTAGCCTGTTTCCAAAATGACTTACTATAAATAGTAAGTGCTCAGTTTGACTTGAAATTTTACCAGCAGATAGCCTGAAGGATGCTGATTGCGATGGTTTACACCGGTTTTCGAAAATTTTGACTTTTTGCCCCTCTTTTCAGGTCTCGAAGCTGGAAACCCTAATTTGCTCTGCATGCGTATCAAATGATTTCTATTTGTCCTCGTTTCTGTTGCATTGCAATCAGCTCGTGATTCTGAACTGCTGGGAGGTGGCTACCAGGATGCACCTGCTAAAAATAGTAAGTTCCTTACTGAGTGATTATCTTCATTTGCATGTCATACCACTGCGTAGGTCTCGAAAAACCCATAAAGAATCACTCGACATGCAAAAGAAACCCTGATATGCAAACCCTAAAAATAGCCTCGAAAGACTGAACTCTGAAAGTCGTTATCTCGCTTTGCATGTCATACCACTGCGTAGGTCTCGAAAAACCCATAAAATATCACCCAACATGCAAAAGAAACCCCGACATGCAAAAGAAACCCTAACATGCAAACCCTAAAAATAGCCTCGGAAGACTGAACTCTGAAAGTCGTTATCTCGCTTTGTATGTTATACCATTGCGAAGGTCTTGAAAAACCCAGAAGGAATATACAGACATGCAGAGAAAAACTCTGCGTCTAAACCCTGAAATTTGTCCCGGAAGCTGAACTGCTAAAAATAGAAAGTTGTCTGTTTCAGCTCAAATTTTGCACGCGAGCAGTTTGATGTGTTCTGGATGCAGTGTGACTGTTAAAACTTCAAAATGGCTAGAAGATTGCCTATAATTGCACACTTACTAAAAATAGTAAGTAGTTAGAATCTGATGAAATTTCAGTGAAAACCTACTGGAAGCATACTAACAACAATATTAGTCTCAAATTTCAAGTTATTCACTTCATTCGACCTCAAATTGACCAGAAGACTCAAAACCCTAATTTTTAGACTTGGCCAAATTTCACATTTAAGCTCAATGACGGACACATCCCGGAAAGATAGACAGCAGAAAAGAGAGACAACAACAAAATGACCGAAAAGCAAAGCCAAAATTAGGGGGTCCCCATTTGCAATGGGGCGATGTGTGAAAAAGGTCACAACAGTACCTCAGCGCCAAATCATTCATATTGCACGAAAATCCCCTTTCATCATTAATCTGCTGTCAGCTACCATGAACTTGTGAACAATTGTGTAAGTCCCCTCGTGAAAACAACAAATCACAATGAGCCAACTGAGGGAATTCCATTGCAGTAAAGGAACCTTGGAGTTGAACGTACGATCTCTCTTGCAATCTTAGCGTACAAAATACTTTGATCAAGAGAGAATGGAGTAGCCGTTGGATACTTTGCTCTGCTGATTGGTGCGGTCACAAAAATCACATTAACAGGTATCAAAGCTAAGAATTTTGCCAATCTGTTGGGTAGTTGATCTTGGTTTCAACTAATCAAAACAAATCAAAAATTTCAGTTTATAAGCATGGACTCAATGAGTGATGAAGAGTTCAGACAAAGACTTTTTATGGTAGGAGATAAACTTGGTCACCTGTTTCTAACAAAAGATGCTCTTCTCAGTTCATTGGAGGAAGTAGTGAATTGCTTGCATTTGGTGGACTAGCCACCTTCTCAATTAATTCAAGCAGGTATGGTTCCGGTATTGATCTCTTTGGGTGAAGACAGGTTGTTGAAACACAAAGATAAGGAGGTAAGACTTGTTGTGGACCATTGCCTAAGTGAAATTATAAGGATTACAACGCCTAAAGCACCATATGATAATGTTACTATGAAAGTAATACTTCAAATAATGATGGAAATTTTTCAGGGGTTACATGATGTAAAAGGTCCTACCTTTGGTTAGAGAGTAAAAATCTTGGAGAATATGGCGAAGGTTAGGTTATATTACTTGCTCAATTTCGGGTGCAACAATTTGATTCTCCAGATGTTTGAATACTTCATTTTTGGAATCAGAAAACGACATTCAGACAGTGTGAAGACAAGTATGTTCAATATCTTGTTCTTGATCCTTGATGAAGATGAAGATGTTTGCAAACAACTACAATCAGATTTATTAGTCATTTGGAGAAGAGAGCAACATGTTTTATCCGCAGCATATGATCTCATAAAAAGAATGGTGGAGTAGAAAATTGAGAAATTCAGGGAACACTTGAATGCACAAGAGTTAATCTCATTTGGTCTACCAGTTCCATCCTCTCTACTTGAAGAAAACAGGCCTTCATTCAGTGGAAAAGCTGAGTCGAAGAATGAGATCTGTTGGCGTAACAACTAACACCTCTGGAGTAGAAGTTGTGATGAACAGCCTATGTACACTACGCAATGAGTGCTCTTCAAATTATGGAGGGGAAGCTTCCTCGTTGTGCTTTGACAAATATACTTGCAAAGGAAAATAAGCTAAAACTATGTCCTGTCTTTTTGTTTCAGCTGTAGAGGCACAAGGCTTTCTTGAAAGAACCTATACGTTGCAGCTGAGTTTTCTCTGGTTTTGCAGATCTACTAACTACAACTTAAATTTAATCTATCCAATCTCCTCAGGAAAACAGAGCGAGAGGAAACGGAGCAAGGTTTGACTAACTGACGATAAACGGGTTTAGACTCTCTACTTGAGGGCAAGGTGGCACAACTATCATCTCAATCTAAACCAGCTTATTAGGCACAAAACAGATTTAAGACTTTACCAAGACAATTTTATGGAACCCTATGTGGCATAACACTCGATTGAAAAAGTAAAGTCTTCACAAACAGCCTTTATCACCACAATCTCACGAAACCCTATGTGGCATAACCTTCAATTATAATGATAAAGATTCACAGAACAGATTTATCACTGCAATTTCTCGAAACCCTATGTGGCATAACGATTGATCACAATGGTAAATTAACACAAAACAGATTTATCTAAACCAAGGAAAGAATTCAGCATTACAATCTTTCGAAACCCTATGTTGCATAACAATCAATTGCAATAGTGAAGACACATGAACAAGTACCAAAAAGAGCAATATTGAGGGCAAGGTAGGCGCAGCATATATTTCTCTCTCAAGCAAAAGTTATTTACAAATGAGCAAAAGCTCTTATTTATATACATCAAGGTGTAGGGAACCCTAAAATCACCTTGTGTCATCTGATTCTCTTAATGCATGCAAGCTATCGCCAAACCCTAATTAAGTAAACTATCTGATCAACTGGGAAACTACCCTCAGTTTAACTGAAACATCTAATCTAAAAATGGACAATGCGAGCATGCACGTCCTTATTGAAAGCATGTTAACTGGAAGACTACCATCAGTTAACGAAAAACCTAAAAGAAACTCCAAGTGTGAAAGGCGAGTCTCAGAATAGATATGCATGTGATGACAACCTCGAGTTAACTGGAAAGGGTAACACTCAGTTCAACTCGTGTGTGTAATGTCTATCCTGAGAGGTGGGAACTGAAGTTTACTGGTCATGATCTCGAGCAATCAATCCCTCAACGAGATTGTTGACTGTATCACTATCTGGAGCTATGAGACTCTGTCGAAGAATGCTATGTCGATGCAGCATATCCTCACCAGCTGTAATCTGAGACTGAAGTTCTCCCCTACTCCTCGTTGCCTCATCGAACAATGCTGACATGACTGTAAGCTGAGTAATCTTACAGCCAATGGTCTCCCCACTGAAAATGGTATGAATGAGTGCCTGGAGCTCTGACTGAACATCGGTAAGCGCCACGTAGGCACCACCCTCGATCTGATAACGACGGTAAGCGGGACACTAAAGTCTCACAAACCGGAGTGCACTAGTGACGTGCTCTCTACTCTCAGCCAACTCTGATGCTAAACTGTCCTCTATCTTTACCCTGAAAACCAATTGTGTCTTCCAAGAGTAGATAGCCTCTCTGTCCTCTGCATCCGTGACTGTATCATAAGCCACACTCAGGTGAGCAATCATAACCTCGTCCCGGGGTTTGTTAATTGCCATATCTCTTTCCTCATCCTGAAGACGAAGACGGAGCTCACGTGCATTGTACCGCAACTGATATAACTCTGTAAGCATAGTACGGCCTCTAGCAACGAACTCCTCCTCCCATTCCTCCAAACGCTTGCCATATGCAACCAAGTGATTGAGTTGACTTTGCTCTGCTGGAGGCTCAAGCATCGGTGGGAGTGTACTAATGGCATCGGGTCTATGCACAAGGCTAGAAATATACTGACGAAGCTGTCTGATTTCAGCCTTGAGGGCTACCTTATCCTCTCCGTCCTTTAGTATTCTATCCCTGGCACTGTCCGTAGCAACTTGTAGAAGATCAACCTGAGTCTGGCGTGTGCTGCGACCAAGGTTGACTGTGATAACCTCAAAATCCTGAGATTCTAATTCAGCCAAGTTCTTCCCCTGTGGAGGTACGGCAGTCTCAACGACAATCTCCATGTCAGTGTTTCTCTCTACGTGAACCATGTTCTTGACTCTTTTGTCCGGCGCATCCTGGTAAATGTCATCAAAATCAGAATGATTAAGAACATAGGATGGCTGCCTCCTCTTCCTTCCTAGCTGAGCTTCGATCCAAGATTGATCTCGGCTAATGCTACTATAAGGGTCTGCACTAGCGACAGGAGGTACTGATGAGAGTGAATGTGTAGAAGACCCACTGCGAGGTGGAGAGTCTAAATCCAATTCGATGTGAATTGGGACTGGTGAAGGCTCTGAAACTGGTGTAGGAATTTGAGGCTGAACACAGAGTAGACTCTGGCCGACCTCGAACTGATTACGTGATAGGATATACGTAGGGCTCACGTATGTGTGTAGCAGGTAGCAAAGCGCGCACTTTGAACTATTTAGCTTATTACTTTCTTGGGAGGGATACTCCTCTTCTTTATTAGGTTTTGGCCCGAGGAAGATGCTTGAAGGATTTACCCTCAAACACGCTTTCACGGGAACACTTACCCTCCTTGTCTTCTTCTTGTAGAGTAAAAGTATATCTTGTTCGAATAGCCTGCTTGACCCACTCTCTGTGACCGTTCATGTTCCTTGGCGCGTACCAATCTTAATGGTTGTGTGACCTGCTCTGGCGAGAACTTCTCCCTAAAGTATGGTAAGCCCTCCACATCTCGATAAGAAAACAAAATGCGTGAGAGAGAGAAGCGGTCGTAACTGCGTCTGTGAACCTCGAAGTCATCTGCGCAATTTTCCTAGTAATCCTCCATAGAAGGCTTGTGATATGTGTCTCCAGCGAGGCGAGCTATATAATGACCTGAAAGGTCGTAGGCACGTGCTTCAACAAGATACTTAAGATGATATTTCTCAAGTTCTTGTCCTGCGATCTTACTATCAATTGTCGACTTGCACCAATACATTCCAAATTGAAAAGGAAACTTGAGAGATGATGCATTGCACAAGACGATGAACATCATGCATCTGTCTTAAGAACTCCTGAAAAACTGTCTTATCCGAAGGATAACGTGGAAGCATAGCTGGATTTCCTGTGAAGCCGTAAACTCGGATGTAGGTGTATGTTGGGAATTGAATAAATAATCGCCCATCAATGTGCTGCCCCTACTTAATTTGCCGAGAATAGAGCGGTGCAGCTCCGGGTCGAAGTTCCTCCGTATAAATTGAAGGAAAAGCCTACGTGACAGCGGTAGTTAAAACTCACGAGTGAACTCGAAGCTGATCATATCTTGATAAACCGCCGAACAAGATTTTCTTTGTAGGTATTTAAGTCCTCGGAACTGACCACGATAGCGATCAAAGTACGGAATTATGAACACATGTGAAACTCATGGGCAACTAGGAAACCGGTGATCTGCCTGTGGAGAATATCGCTGATGAAGGATGCCCGGTCATAATGCTCCTGCCCAGAAATGATGCGACCAATAATGTAATACATCCAAGGCTGGAAAACATTCGCATGTGCTTGACCTGAGACACGATTCAGGAGTGTGATTAGAATCACATACTCATTCTTGTATTCACCATGACCCACATTGTTTGGCAATGTTTGCTGCTTGTTTTAATATGTATCTTCTTGACACTTGTCCACGTAAAGCATCAAATGCTGCGCCTGCTTTGCTCCATAAAACAACTAGAACGTTACGGTGTTGAGAATGTAAAAACTCTTCGATGTCCAAAGGTTTGAGGCTGCAAATGACACGATCGATGTGACACTATCTCATGAGTAGTAGAATTGTGCCGTGCAAGACATCAATTCCATCGGTCACCGAGGAGATAGTATGAGCGACCTCAATGGCAGGTATGTCGTGAATGATTGAACCCCGATCTTAGCGGGTGCCTTACGGTAATACTTTGTGTAGATGCGTCTCCAACCAACCCTCTAAATCATGAGTAAGGTGGTTTTAGTCCCTATATTTGGTGAACTGCATTAAAGAAACTTAACGTTATTTGTGAACTTCGGCTATATTCGACCAAGATTTACGGAATCTAAAATGGCACAGAGAGAGTTTAAAATGGCGCTGGAAAATTGTGCAAAGCGAAAAATCCGAGATATGGGTTTTGTCCAGAAAAGGATTCTAAGACAACCCAGAAGGTCAGATTTGCGAAAATTCAACTTCTACTTGATTGTACAAAGATTTTCACTTGAGAAAATTAGCAATTCGAGAACGAGTGTTCTGAAGCTAAAAATTCGTGAAAAATCAAACGCACAATTTCAACTCGAGGAAATTATATGAGAACAATCCAGATACTGAGACTTGCCAAATTCGCCAATTTCAGGAACATGCAATTTATATTTTGTGAGAAATCTGTGATTGAAAGGATAAAAAAAACGTTTTTTGAAGCCTTCTTCTGTGAAAATCGCCCAAGATTTCTTTGAATTGCTGACAATTGTGAACTTGAATCTGCAAAAAGATTAATTAGGAAAAATCGCCTCTGTGAATTGATGAAGATTTTGCCTCTGAACTGGAAGAATTCGCCTTGGAATTGAAAACCACGAATTTCTCCTCTTGAAATTTGCGCCTTTTAAATATGAAGAAATCCGAATTTCCTTGAAGAAAATACGAATTTTATATTGATTTGAGGATTCGCCTTTGAAATGATATTTGCCTTTGAATCTTTGAAGGATTGCGAATTTTATGAATTTATGAATACGCCTTTAAAGAATTTGGAATACGCCTTTGAATCTTGGAGTTGCGAATTGCTTTTGGAAGTGCGCCCTTCTCTTCTGAAGAAATACGAATTTATTCTTGAATTTGCTTTAAACTTCGATTTCCCTTTGAAGATATGAATTTGCCTTAGAAAAATACGAATTTCATTCAAGATTAATTTTGCTCTTGAGAAATACGAATTCTCTTTGAAAGCTTGTGAACAACAATGAAGATGGCGCCTGTATAAATAAGAAGAAATTCGCACTGAATTGTGATTGCAAGAATTCATAAACCCTAACCAGAATAGAAATCCTCTGATTGGTTGCCTTTCAGTTCAACTGCCAGTGACTAGAAGTTCAAATTTGAAAATAATAATAAAATACTTATTATCATGCAATGGCGCTAAAAATAGAAAATCGCCATTTCTGAACAAGCATATTTTGAACTTCAGTTGACAAACTGGTTGAAGCTATGAGACTCATCGTTTGACTTAACTGATTCCGAAAAGTCATCTCTTACGCACATAGGCGTCCATTTTCTCAAGATACTTCATTTTTTACTAACTCCCTATTTAATAGCTGACAGCACTGTCACGACTGGCCAACTTCGATATTGATTTCCGGATGACCGGGTGATGCTGAGACTGTTCTGAAGAATTCATCGGAAAGCCTACTGAACAAGGAAGAAATGTCTGCTGGGAGACACTACTGTAAAATCCATCGTTTAACCCTTTGAAAAATTAGGCGCACCTGATTAAATTGCTTTACGGGTTCCAGACTTGGCCATTTTCCTAAACTGCCGTCTGACACTTCAGACAGCTGCTGCCGGCAAACGGTGAACCCTGCTGATACGAGACGAAGCTTACTGCATGACTGGAGACATTCTGCATCCAACGGCTGTATCTATGACACCTGAAAGCTGTGTTAAGGGCCTCAAAAACAAAAGCGCCCCTGGCTCTAGGTTGCACTGGTGTTATTTTGACGAAAATCAAACTTCCATCCGAGTACCCTACTTTGACTGCTGACATCTGGAGCTGGGATGACACTATTCAGGCACTATCTATTTTAATGGACAGCTAGAAGGGCCCTCAAGAGAAGTCCCTGGAGGTATTGAGGCAAGAAAACTGCTTCTAAGACCTCAAAAACTCCAGTGCGTATTTTATTTATGTTTACCGCTACCAGACTTAGCCATTTTCTGGACATCCTCACTTTGTAGTATGACACCAAAGACCTCGCACGCACGAGCGACTGCCAAATGCTGAAGGCTGACGGCTATGCTCGTTGGAAAGATAAATTGATTACGCTCAATAGTCGTGAAGACTTCGAACGCGAACGGGCTCATCTGACAGGCCTAAAGGCTAGGCGCCCTTGAACTGTGGAAATACACTAAAAACCATTTGTTGGTCTGCCCGTAAAAATTACATGCTTGGTAGAATCTCCGCCACGACCACCAGGAATGTCGGATCGACAAGCTGAATGATGCGTTGCGGAGCCAGGCTAGAATACTACTAATGTTATGAAGATTCTGTCTGCAAATAATGCCATTTGGAGGGTCCTTTAAGCCAGCGCCCCTGGCCTGTACTTGCACTGGGCATAAACGGAGAAGCTTAGAAACATGAAAACTCCATTTTAAGCTGATCTTTGGACGACTGCCGCCTGAACTCTGAGAGTCGGATGACTTCGCTTGATATCTCGTCGGATAAGCAGACTAGTTGTGAACAAATTGACTGCATCCGACATCGAAACTGTCGAGATTTACCCCTGCTTCAAGATGAGCGCCCTCAAGCTAGAGGCGCGCTTTTGCTTGGAAAAGACAAATTTCTCATCTCCTAAAATTTAGGGATTTTAACTTTTGTTGCTGATTGCCGGAGCTGTGAGTCTCGGAATGCCTCTCTGGATAGCTCAACGGATAGCCAGACTAATTCTGAAGAGATTGACTGGATGCTTGAGCATTTTAGACAAGATCTTGACCTCCAACAAGTTGGGCGCCCCTGAGCTATACTTGCGCTTTTGGGCTTTTCCTCTGAGAAATCTCCATGATTTGATCTTTAAAAACTCTGCTTCGATCATTGAAAATACCGTCTGCAATATGAAATGTCGTCATGAGATGCTCCTTCGTCGTGAAGATCTTCATTTTGAGTCTCTGCTTCAGGTTTTGTTCAATATAACTGACTTTGACCGACAAACTATTGACAACTACTCCATGCTTGACATTGCCCAAAACTGTGTTTTACATCAAATTAGCAAGATTTAGACTTTAAAATGCAAAATGCCTTGATGAAGCAAAAAATTTGGTTTGGGTACAACAAGATCATAGAACAACTTGAGCCCTCTTGTGTTGAGACGCCGAATAAGGGCATTGATGATGTTTCTACAAGTGGAATTAGTGCTGACCTAATTTCAAATCATGATGTGTGCATAGATATATATTAGAAATATACATACTTCTACAATTATGTGTTCTTGCAACAATGTACCTATCTGACAATCTCTGCTGCTATATTCGGATAATGTATCTATTTTTGTCCTTATTCATTGTTATATATCTTTGCTTAAAGCTTATTATCTTCCATTCGCTATTTATATCTCTATGTCTTTATCTTCTTATTTTCTCTTCATATACCTATTGTCCATTGTAATGTCCCTTTTTCAATAGCCACCTAGGAGTTTTAGCCTTTACTTATTCCTGAAGGCTAAAAGGTGAAATAAGGGAATAGATATTAAATTAATTATTTGTAAACTTATCTCAATAAATAAATATCATAAGGTAAATTTATATTTAATTAATTTAATAAAGTGACTAAATAAAAATAATATATTATAAAGTCACTTGGAATAAAATATTATTATTTTCTAGAAGCTTCTTGGAGACTTGATGAGAATTCTTTATAAGGAGCTTTTGGCTTTGTATTTGGGCATCTTGAGTTGTTGACATTTTCATACTTCATTGGTGAGCTTAAATGCTTAGAAAATCGCTCAACGGTTTGAAGACTCTAGAGTGCCGGTTTTGATTGTGAAATACCAATCCTAGCTAGAGTTGAGAGAAGGAGATATTTCAGTCTTCTTCATTTGTGCAAATTTTGTGGCCAAGGGCCAAATTTGGAGGAAATCGATTTGAGGAGATAGCTACAAAATTTTGTGTGATAATCATTAGCAGCCATGGAAGCTCGATTTGGTGAAATAATTGAAGATATCAGCTAGCTCTAGGCGATTTTGAAGATATTGTTGGCAGCCTTCTAGCTTATCAAATTGATAGCTACAAGGGCAATTTTCAGTCCCAGCCAAAGGATGACTTTTTGACAGAGATAGGCGGTTCAATCTTTGAAGAGGAGGCACATAAAAATTTAAAATCATTGGAGGAGGGATTGCTGGTCAAAAAGGAGATTAGGTGCTATAAACTCAGGTCCAGCAAGGTCGATTCTTAAGAGTTTCGATTCATGCTTGCACATCATCAGATTTTCCCAGCCAAGACGTCCCAGGTTCCTTCATTCTGTTTAGTTATTGTCATTGCATTTTGCCATAGTAGTATTGTAAAATTGTCTACCTCATAAAAGGGGCGATTATTGTAAAGTCAATA